>VVHJ01065220.1:7462-40123 GCA_015107715.1 Tylochromis polylepis
AGTTTTTTAATGTTTTTTCAGTTAAAAAATATGGCAACATAGTAATTCCATATATATTTTAAATAAAAAATCAACTATGTAGTATGTTGATACTGAAGGATGTGACCTAGTGCAACTATTAAAACAAATAGAGCATTTCTATCTTGTACTTAAACTATGGCTCTCTTTCCTTTCAACCAGACCACTGTGACAACAGTACTTTTCTACTGGGAAATGTCATAATGTCTTTCCTGACAGCTTACTGATATGCACAAATAAGGCAAAGTGTTACAAGGCACATTGGGTGTTAGGTAATATGAGGACTGGTCCCTGGCTTCCTCATTTCACTGCCAATTTTAATTTAATCATTTCTTTGTGCTCTTGTTTTCTAAAACGGTTGTATGGCACCACCTATGGCACCATCAGATATATATCCATCCCTAACGTTCACATAACAGTAGCCCCTTGAAGAACTTTGGGAAACACTCATTTAAAATTGTGTTATATTGGTAAAAGACTATTATACATGGAAGCTTGAGCTGAGTTATATTTCAATATTGACATTGTTTCTTTCTTTATGGGTCCATATGCAAAATACGATCAACAGTGTGCTGTTTGGGGGGGAGGGGTTGTTGCTGTTGTTGTTTTTGTCTGCAGGTGTTTACTTAGAAATTTTTACAGTCTAAACAATTGCATAGTCCCACTGCTAGTACTTCAAGTATCACCACGATGGCTATCGCTCTGAAGTGGAAGTCAAAAACCAATTTAAATACTGAGCAGTGGAAGCATTTTTTGAAAATAGGTTATATAGCTTCTAATAGATTACAGAGTGATTTCAACAAAAAAAATCCATTGAATTTAACCAATTTCAATGGCATGTCTACTTCTATATATATATATATATATATATATATATATATATATATATATATATATATATATATATATATATATATCCATCCAGACAGTTTATGCTGTCCAGGGGACGGAGGGATTCCCTGTGGGATTCCGTATTTGCAAACAGGCTAATCCCATCCTATTAGATTAGATTAGACTAGATTAGATCGGATGACAGAAAGAAAGAATCCAGGGATTACCACAGAGCAACAGATTACTGCCCAGCTTAAAACAACATATCAGCAGGCACAGAGCACAGAGGATGACAGCAGAGGATATGAGGGGAGAAAATTAGATTAAGAGGAAGATTGATATGCTGTAAAATATCTGCTCAAACTATTACTTGTGAGGGTTCTTTAAAATGTGTTTGGAGGAAGGATAGCGCAGTACTGAGGCTGATATTACTGCTGTGACAACCACCACCAAGTCTGCAGATTAGTCATGCCATTTAGAATGCAATAACAGAGCCCTCAATTATTTTGTACAATACGATGATTGATGTGTTTCTTCCCTTTTATTCAGAGATATCTATAATTTCACCTTTACATTTTGACATTTAAAAAGCAATTAGCATATCAACCATAGTCACAAGCTTTTTTTTAATGTGTCTCTTTGATTTAGATGGTCTTTTTCATTTCTGAGGCTCATTGATGTTAATCCCATCTCACCCTCCAGCACATCCACTAACAGCATCACTATCTAAAAGGGCTCTCTGAAATTTGAAGGCAGTCTTACAATTTAAGTTTAACACGACCTCCACAACTTTAGATTATTGAAATTTTTTTGTCGAAGAACACTTTTCTTACTTTTATTCCTTGTCTAGTTGTAAAAATTTATGGTGCCCATGTAACAGACTGTGTCATAGCCATGCATGGTGTGATTTACCTTGATTGTTTTGGTCTGAAGTCTGAGTCCATTTAACGTGTTGATGGCTTTCTCTGCATCCTTTGGATCAATGTAGTTGACAAAACCGTAGCCCAGACTCTGTCCTAAAATGCCAAAAAGAAAGGAAGTATTTTAAAATGTGTTCATTCTATGCAATCCAGGTGTTTATGTTTCAGGTAAGGCCTTGCCTTTTCAGCAAGACAATGGCAAACTGCAGGATGGTCATACTAATGATATAAGTTCAGGTGCTAAACTGGCCTCAGCATCTAGACACGCACCCACATAGGACACATTATAAAACATAACGTTAGAGAAAGGATACTCAGAGGTCCTGAACAATTAAAAGAATGAGCAAACACGAATCTTTCAAAACTACAACTGGTGGAAGTGATGTCAACACAGATTGTGTTTTTTAAAATCTAAAATTTAAATAATTTTTTAGAAATGAAGTTGTTTACAACTTTGTATGTTTTAAAAATTGAGAGTAGTCTGATAGAGAAAAAAAAGCTTTATTTTGATTGTGCATAAACAAAGCAGCCTTATTTGAATTCAGTTGTTGCGGTTCTTTGGAACAAGCCGCCTGCTAACCTGAGATCAATTACATCTGTGCATACAGTCAAAAACAGACCCAAAAGTTTTTTATTCACACATGCTTACACATAATAGCTGTTTTTTTTATTTTACTTTTTAAAATTTAATTTCACTGTTTTCATTGGCCTAATGCACTTTAAACCTACACAGTTTTTTTAAATGTTTTTATCTTCTGTGTTGAGCACGTTGAGTTTAGATATAATGAAATGTGCTACTTGAACAAAAATGCCATTGACATTATTCTGACCATCACTGGCATGATCCAGGGCGTCTCCTGAAACAGAAAAAATGAAATGAAATCTAATCGGTAGGCGCCGCTTTTGACAACACGCATCTGTGCCTGAAAAATCCTTCACAACATACATGTGCCATCATTACTGCCGACAAGATCAAAGCGACTCCTGCCTGGAGCACCACGAGTTTTGATGTGACTTTTTTGTCATGTGAAGGCTGCTTTGTTGCAACGGCTGTTCAGATTTATGCTCTAAAACATTTAATGAATGAGACATTATCTTTTCAGGTCTGTCTATATGAAAATAAACGCATAATAAACACACTGAATACCTAAAAAAATTGGCAAAAGATAATTCAATAGTTAATCTGGGTGTAATAATGCACATAACAAACAAACAAACAAGAAAAAAAACTGATAAAAACCTATCTGTTATTTCATGTCAGAACAATGTTACTTGGTGTGTTACACTCTTATTGCTGCACTTCTCATTATTATTTTTTATTGTACTTGTGTTCTTGAGCTCGAGGGAATTTAAAGCACTGAAGCATCTATTTGAAGTTACTCAAAATATATGTGTCAACTAGTGAATGCCTAAAATATAATGCGATAAATGTTACTCAAATTCTCTCTGAATTATGACAGTGAAACTCAGCCTAAGCAAATAAAGTATCATAGAAGGTACAAACAACATATTTGTTACTGTCTTTTCAGCTGTGCAAAACGAGAGGAAAAATACCACCCCCACTTCCCTCTAAGCTCAAAGTGTCTTAGACAGCAGACTCCCTTTGAGAGTGAAGCAGGCCTGACATCTCCCAGTGTTTCCCCAACAGATCAAGCCTTTCAACACGCTTAGGACTTTAAGCGGACGCCTCTAGCCATCAGGGCGTTCAGTCGGCTAGTTTTCCACAAACAGCCCCTATTCACTAACACCACACACAAGCACAAAGAATCCCAGGCAGTTTAAAAAGAGCGGCATGCACATATTCATGCTAATGGGAACAGACAGCGGTTAGTCAGAGACAAAGTGAATCACAAAATATGGAGCATGGCTGTTTCACAAAATAAATACATTTGGGCTATGGATATCACAGCGCAGAACAGCTCAGAAGCAAGCACTGTAAGGGCCAGGAGGGACTTGTAGTCCTAACATCAAACAGCTGATGATTTTCTCTTCTTCTCTCCTCTCCTCCCTCTTCTCCTCTGGATTAACTGTGGATTATCAGACACTCTATTGTTAATTAAAAACCTGCCATCCTGGGGAGACTACTGCTATTTATAACTAACCATCCTCTTCTCGCGCTCTTCTTCCTCTCTGGCTCTCAGCTGACATCAGGTGGCAAGTTAAGAAAATTAAGCATAGCTAAGAAATTATTTTTGGGGCTTCTAATGTTTTATTAAATAGTGTACACAAGAGACTATGTATAATGAAGTGAAAGAGAACATTTGGCAAAAGTAATTAACTGAATGAATTAAAATAAAGCATACCAAAACTGCCCATAAACTGTATTCTAAATAACCCAGTAGTGTCTCTAATAATGACTGCTCATATGTGCATCAATTCAATTCACAGTGAAATTCCAGATGGGTACAGTTAAGTGCTTGCTACGGAGATCACTCTTCTATGGTGTTTGCTACCTCTCTCACTCACTTTCCCAGCACCTTCCTCACCCCTCTTCCTCATCTTCAACAAGAAATGTTGAGGTTCGACAAGCACAGCCACCAGAAGGTGCTGGCAAAGAGCACTCATGCAGCGCCATTGAGATGGGCTGGCTGTTTGAGTCATCCAGTCAGACAAATGGGGCCAAACTGGCAAGCATGGATGCTACCGCTGCGGGGTGGGGGTGAGGGGGGCAGTCACAGTGTAGGTGGTGTGCGTGTATGTGTGTGTGCACATGCATGTGTGGGTGTGTGTACAAGTTGGTATGGAAACATGGGTAAGCACACATGTGAGTAGATGACACTTTTACAACAAACCCACCACTATATTTACTTTGATCACACCTCTGAAGACTGTGGTTTTCAGCAGCTGCTACTATATGTAAATGATATTTGTGTGTGTTTGCATTTTAAATGGGTGTGTATGTTGTATACATGGGGAGCTCAGGCTGGTGTTGGCATATCCTCCCGCCCCCACTCGCGTCTTCACTCCTTCTTTGGCAAGGCTAAGGGCCTCTGGGGCTGGAAGGAAGAGGGTGGGAACGAGGCTCACTGGCTGGCATCTTTCCCCAGGTGAACAAGGAAAGGAGGGTAGACAGAGGGAGACATCTGCCTGCAGCATCAGAAAATCTCCAGGAGGGGATTCCGCCCACCATTTCCAGCTTGCTAAGGAGCAGCTAAAAGCAGGGAGCTACCGGCAAACTGCCTGGCTGCCTGGAATTTGCACGGATGGGTAGAAGATGCAATGCCAGTGCACCACACTGGCAGATGTACATACATGTGCACACATTCTAAATGTATAATCACTCAATCACCACAAACAAACACAAGTAGTAAAGTACAACTTCACACCAGGACAGTAATAAGTGGAGTGGTGGGTGGCTAGGGAGTAAGTGCGCCATTGTTGTTGCATTTTCTTAGTTTTTCAGGTAATGTTAGCACTGAAAAGATGAAGACCATTACTTATTTCAATCCTCTGCAGTGAATATGCACGCAGAACCATAAAATATATGAAAAAGTATAGTGTGAGCAGTTCTATCTGTAACCTGCAGTACGATACACATGCAGAAACAACACACTGTGCAGCTGGTTTTCAGCGTGTCGCAGCACCTACCGTGTACACCTCAACACTGCTCAGCAGATCAGCACTGCATACTGCTTACATTTGGATCACAGCATTAAAGTTCTGCCTCAACGCACTGTGGCTAAGCACAGTTCTGACATTAAAAACGGCCCAGGACCAATTAACTTAGTGGGGTGTCTTACTAGAATGCAAGATCCGCCGAGATAGGTTTAAGATGGTTAAACCACAAAAAATATCACAACAAAGTAAACCAAATACAAAGATGAATTTTTCTAAAACTCTAGCCACATATTTCCATATTGGCAAAGATTGTGCCTATTGCCACTTTTCTTTAAGTTATGTCATCAAAGTTCTTCTTCACTGCTGCTAAACAGCAATACTGCTATAAAAAAGTCAGTTTAATGTTATGAAAATATGGTTGAACAGTTTAGAATAAACGTATGAGACACTTAAATTATTTTCATGTAACAACTTCCAGAGAAAAGTCTGAAAACATAAGAGATATTTGATAGGCACAAACTTTTTATACTGCAGGAAAATTACATATTCAGTGCATCTAAAGGGAAAATAGAGAAGCTATTAAAATGGCATGATAAATAGCCTCTATCATGGTTGTAGCTAACAGGAAAATCTGCCTTCTGTTGATCAATTTGCTTAATAGATACACTGACTTATATATTTTAAATGTCAATTAAAACCAAGAACCCAAATGATGCATTGGTCTTCATAATGGCCTTTTAATGAGGTAAGATATATACTTGCCTTTGATTTGTCAGCTGCTCACACTGCCATTTGTGCAAATTCTCCAGCACTTCTAACGACTTAAGAAAATGCTTAGCAGCAATAAAAAGAGGCTTCTTAATAAAAAATATGTAAATTTAATAATGGCAAGTCCCAGAATAGCACATGTGTAATACATAAAATCAAGGAATCTAAGTTGTTAATGGTATTTGTTGTGCATTTGTCAAAAGCTGTCATACTTACATACTGTATAAGTTTGGGTACCCGTGCAGTGCTTTATCATTTTGTGCCACGTGTCCACTTTCACTAACAGTCTAACCACATAGGATGGGAGAGTGAAGGAGTGGGGGCTAATTTGAACCCACCTCCGCTCTTTTGGTAGACCTTTTTGTGCAATCTGACATAAATTGTATAGGAAGGTGGGCATGTTTTTCAGTGGTAAAAATCACTGCTATTTCTAGTGAGGAGCTCTTTGGTGTGTTGGCGAGGAGTTATGACTAAGCCATTATTTGTTTCCTGAGGAGCAGCAGGTTGCCCAATGTGTGAGATGAGAAAATGAGTGTGCTGCGGGTGTCCTGCCTGCTAGCACCACTATGTAATTTCACCTTTCCTTTCCCCCATTTGCACGCATACATATGTACACACCAGAAGATGCAAGTGTGAAAGCACACGACTTATGCAAAATTACATACAAGTACCTAGATATAATACATAATAGGCACAAACCAAAGACAAGTAGATGTTTCAGTGAATGTAAAGCTATACAATCCAGTTGGACAAAAAGGTATTCACAAATGACATTGTAAGATACACCACATGGTGCACAATTATTTGCTGTAAGATACACACAGAAACAAACTCCTGTTATTATTTTCTGCCTTTTGTTCTATTATGTGACTAAAAGCCCTGAACTGCAGACATGAAAGCATCTTCATCATCATCTCCTGCTATCATCAGGCAAGGCTCGCCAGAAGCACTATACTCTTTGATGTGAAGTGGACGCTACCAAATGAAACACACAGCTGTATGAACTTTCTATTTTACAGTGTATCTGCGGTCTATTGTTCCTCGCAATATTCTCTGGAATAGTGCAGTTGTTAATCAAAAAAGTTCATTTGAACTGCTGATGCTATGTTGTCAAAACAGATGTAAGTTGGAGCTGAACCAATTTGTAGAGCCAACGTGTTCAAATCCTATTTAATTCTTTATTTTTGTCTTCAGTTCTTTTGCAGTTTGTGACTTTCAATGAAAATATTTTAAGAAAATAGAAACGGAAAATCACTGTATGAACTTGAGGCTATGTAACAGAAACCAAAAATCTAAATACTTTTACTGCATCTATGTGAAGGAACCTTTACAGCCTTTCTATAAAACATTGTTCCCACAGTTCCATTTGTGGACTACAGCTGAGTCATGGGAGGACAGAAAAATCAAAGAGGGTGAGGGGGATTTGCAGTGTGCAGGAATCATCAGAACTATGACGTTAACACACCTTGAGAGGACCAGCTCCCTCTCCACAGAAACTGGCAAATCTGTTCGGTCAGTCTTAAGTTTAGAGACATTTTAAGATGAGGCGGAAGGAAGAAAAACTATTTCAATTTGTCAAACTAAATGTGTCACATTCGCTGCTTGCATCGTCTCTCATCCCTGACGTTTTGACCCTTGCTGCTGCAGCAACTTGAGGTAGTGCTATTTTTGATAGGCCAGCATTCCCCAACATTTTAAAAGGTGCCCTGTCACCAGCTTCATGTCAAAATACACTTCAGTTACCTTAAAGACTCTCAACTGCATAGGGCATGGGGAGGGGTTTGCAAAAGAATAATCGCAAAGGGAACAAATGGCTGCCTTAGAGCAGTACAGTAAGTGTATATCATGTGGCAACAGCCCATTTAAATAACTAAATTCATAAACAGAGCCACATCCCCCGCACACACGTATCTACTGTAGATCCCTCTCCCACTCACTCATTCAACACATCTTTTCCTCCTGGGTTGCCAAGGTAGCAGCCACTGTTGCAGTCAGGAAGCTCCCACTCTTAGCTCCCAAGGCCCTGCTTACACCAACACACACACACAAACACACACATATACAGACACACGTAAACCACCCCCTCATGGTGGCTCCCTGAGCCTTGGGGCCAATGGACTGGAGCCTGAAGTGTGTGGGCTGGTTGGCTAGCTGCACAGCTGAGGACTAGGAGACAAGAAGCCCCCTTTAAGACTTGAATAACCCAGTTATTGTCAGGATTGTAGGGCCCACCCTGCTGTACCTGCTCCTTCTGCTATTGAACAGAGTCACACCCTACCAACAGTTTTGTGGCTGAAATTTGTGGGGACGAAAAGATTGTCTGGGTATATCTCCTGCCTAGGCACAGTGCACTCAAGAGTGGAGGATTGGAGGGCAGGTTAACCAGCCTTGAGCCGCATTCAGCCTCTGGATCCAAAGCTGGCATAAGGGACAGTCACAACCTCTTTGTTCCATGTAAAGGGCACTCAAAGTGAAACCGGGAGGGACAGAGGCTGTCTGACGTGAGGGTAACAAGAGGAGTGGTGCAGCCAGGCAAACTCAGGATGTCCAATTCTAGGTCCCGAGCTGGGGGTGGGAGGAGATTGAATGAGGGAGGGTGCCAAGACGGGGGAGACAGGACATTCTGGGACCTGGGACTCTGAAACTTTAATGTGTGTCTGCCTGTGTGTGCACCTCTGAGCCTGGCAGCTCTCTTAATACCTGGCTTTGGAGATGTCAAATCCTTTTTTCATCTCTTTCCTTGTCAGCTTTGTTCATGCTATCTTCAGCCTTCAGCCCGGTTTAGGTTCAGATAAATGAAACCTACACGTGGGATATAAACACTACACCAGATCTCCCACAACATGATTTCAGTAAGGATTTGAAAAAGTATGTAATGGAAAAAACTGCACTTGTATGATTTAAGTTTTCTGGAAGGTATAAATGGGTCCCAACATATGGCAAACCAAGAAATAACGGGTGTTTTGTTCCTAACACTCATGTAATAATGTGAAAAATAGCTTGATTGCAAAACTGAAGTATGAAAACGATTAGCTTTGCCCCTGAGTATGTCATAAATGTATATATTTAAATATATAACCTGAGGTTTATAAACTTAATATCTAATTTGCCCCCTTATGCAAGTTCAACCATTATGTCTTTGCAGATCACGGTTAGATGTATGTAACTAATGGAAGTGTGCTCCCTGGCTTCTGCATAGAAAGCAAGCCAAATCCAACTAACCTTAAGTGGGTTTTGCTGGGGTTTTTTGCAACTACAGTTTATAAAATGTATGCATCCTTATGTAAGAATTAAATTCAGTGCAGGTTTTAGCATAGTTCTCGAGCTGCTGTCTGTCAGAGGTGCTCCAGCTTGAACTACTCCACATCTGACATCACAGTCCATCTATTTTTCATAGCCAACATCTGCTTGGCTTGCTACATTGTCACTATGATTTGCATCAGCTCCCCCGATTCCATGTATAAAACCAACACATGGAAGGTGACTACAGTAGTGCGCACAAAAGGCTTCAGTCAGTGTGCTTTTGGGATGTCTTCACAGGGTGTGATGTATTTCATCTGGATAAACACAAAGCAGTGTATTAGAGGTGAGGGGTTTACTGCTAAAACCTGGGAAAATAAAAACGGCACCACAGGCAACCAGAACAGGGCCAACAACTATTTAAAGTAAAAGTAAAATATTTAATCTGTCCCCACAAAGTAAGACTACTGAGCTCTTGGCTAGTGTAATAATTGGCACAATATGAGGATGAAAAAAATGGCTGCCTATAAAAGTATAACCCCACTGCAAACCCTACTCCCCTCCCTAATGCAATCAATTCTTGTTCCAGCATGAAAAGCTATTTTCTTCTCCTCCATGTCATTATGAAAACAAATGCATTCATTTCTCCGCCAGAAATGCAGCTGATGCAGAAAAATGATCCAGAACAATGACTTACTGACAAGGATCAGTCAATTCCATTTCTTTCTGTGTATGGCTGCGTGTATATATTCAAGAGTGCTGATTCAGTGCAGTGCAAGGTCCACATGGATCTTTTCAAGCTATCCATAAAGGACCGTGTATCATTTTTTCTTATGTCTAAGAGGCAGAGCTTTCAGACGGTGAATAGAGTTTAAATAAGTAGAAGAAACACAAACTGGAGTAAGTGGAAACATTTATAGTCTGAAAGCCATTGTGGATGTGATGTAAGCATTTCTACACATTTCTACTGCACAGAATTAACTGTAACAAGAACAACACATTTTATCTTTAAGAGCACACAGCCAGGCAGGACATTTACAGGTGGAAGCCGAGCAGCTAGGTGCGTGTAAGCTAGACTTAAATAAAAGATTAACCTGCATATCCCTTGTGTGTTATGAGAGCACCAGGTAGTTGCGCAAGCAGGTAGGCGTGTGGGGAGCAACAAAGACACCCAGAGGTGGCTTTTCTACCAGCTGAAGTCAGCCGGGGTGACAGACGGAGCTGAAGTGTCTATGCCTGCACGCGCCTGCCTGAGCCTCACATTGTCCTGCCGTCATTGGAGCTGACAGGAGCAAGTCCACAGGAAGCTGAGGTGACGCTGAGGACCTGTCTGTCTCATACCTCTGAGAGGTCCAAGTGCTCACACCTTGTCAGCAAGCACTCACAGGTTAGCTGAAATGCAAACACTGGTGGGAAGCAGAGATGCAATGACATAAATGCTGATTAATCAAGTAAAAATGAAAACCGAAGAAAAACTGGCCCAATTATTATTCATGGAAATACTTAGTATTGGGGGAGAGTCGAGAAAAATTCTAAAGCACTCTGATTTTAAAAATTCTTTATTAATTCATAGATAAGTCAGTCCTCATCAGCCTATAAGCATTATAGCCTGATCAAGACAGACTTATCCATGAATTATAGCATAAGGTCTTAATACCTTATAGCCAGATGGAGACTCTAAGTATAAAACCATTGGTTTATCTATTAATTAATAAAATGATTTTTTAAATTTAATTCCTTTGGACTGGCAACAATACTGGAGGTTTTCATTAATAATAATCAGGAAGTCTCAATATTTTGTTTAACCTCTACTTGACCACTGAGCCTATCCTTTAAGATGTTCTGATTGATTAACATTTTCTTACTTTTCTTCCAGGACTATAATTTTTCACTCAGCACAGCAATCTGCCTTTTTTTTTTGGAGAAATGTTTGCTTAAAGTGAATTTGAAATAGCTGATACAAATGTACCAAGGAATCTAACCACTCTTTCTTGTGTTATGAACACCAAATACACTGGAGGAATATTTCAATCTTGTAAGGATTAAATTTTTAAACTGTTATCCAAGTGCATTTCTGAATAATTCTGTGAATTTATTTAAATTCTTACACTTTGTTCTAGACTCATGTTCGTGTTCCACATACTGAATATTAGAATATGAAGGCAGCAAGGCCTTGTAAGAGCCAAACTTTCATCAAGATAGACTACTCTCAAGTTTCAGTCAGAAGTTGATCTTTTTTTTCCCCTTAAAAGTATATGCAGATATTTATGACAGCTGAGAAAGGAGGGGTTCAGGGTACAGGTCTATATAAACCTAAAAAAGTGGTCTCTTAACTCTTCCACCCTCCCTCTCAAAAACCTGGCGTAGTCTGTTAATGATTTGGATGACTGTTAGAGAGCATGAAGCCTTTTGGCATTCCCTGCTGGAAGGGATCTGTACTTTGTTAGCCTAAAAGTTTGCACGAGAAAATTGCACCCATGGGAGAGCAAAACAGGCATCCACTATGGGGGGATATGGTGGGGAGGGCAGGATTTATTTATAACTTTTTTTGCGTCAATGCTAAGTCATCAGACAGATATTGTACTGCAGAGCAGAGAAGCAGAGCAAATGGTTTAGAAGTGAGCAAACAAATATTTCTACCTCTCTCACAGTCCGCATTTAGGGCCCGAGTACGTTTACGGCAATTTGGTTCGTTTTTAAACTCTCTGCAAATATCTGTTATTAGCTTGGTTCCTCACTGCTACTTGGAAAATCACACTTAAGGGGAAAATCAGGTGGAGAGAGAATATGGTGATAGTGATGATGACAGCTTGTGGTATCCCGGTGTTATTTTTGTACACACCATCCTCCATTATCCTGGAGTATCTGACTCTCAGGCTCCATTTTGTGGCCCATTACAGCAGAAGAGGAAGATGGTCCTAAAGAGGAATCATACTTCAAAGAACAGGCAAGGAAGCAGCAGTGGTCAGGTCAGCGGCCATCGCTGGTTCACTGCCTAAACTCTTCATTTTGATTGGCCTGTTAGTTGTACTTAATCTGTTACGGGGAGTCTAATTCTATGATTATATTTGCATATGCATCTGTGTATGTGTGTGTTTACTCTGTTCCCTTTGCCTGCCGGCTTGCTATCCGAGAATGGCTTGGTGATCTCGACTGCCTGCCTAGTGCTCTTTAATGAGATTATCAGGAGAAGAGTGTCAGTAAGTAGGATCTAAAATGAAAGCCATTATGGAGCATTATCACAGAACTCCACCACCCCGGCCCCCCCGATCCATCTGCTGTACGGCCACCCACACAGCCACTACACCCAGATTACAGCCGTGATTAGCACCGCAAAGTGCTGCTTAATTTAAACACCTCTGGAGAACATGTGGCACTTTGCTGCATTGCTGATTTGCTGTGCTTGAGCACACACACACACACGGAGGGCAAAGATGGATTTCTCCTTATAGACAACGCATTCTCTCAAGTGCTTGAGTTATTTCGAGTGACGTCGGACCGAAGGCTTGTGTACAACTCTGAAGTGTTCGTGTCATATTTGATTTCTTACAGGTGTGTACATTCAACACACAACTGACTGTTGCGCCTTCACCTACCTTTGATCTTGCAGTGTGTGAGCAGCGATGTAAGCTTTGTAATGTTTGTCTTTCTTAACAGCTACTATTGTTGTCACGTTTTCTTGACAATAGCAAGTATGAAGAAAGATTAAAGAGGCATATAGGAAAACTTAGAAAATGTGAGAGTGAGAGGTGTGTGATGTGTGCATAGTGGTATACTTTGAGACCGGACTTCTTTTTCACTGATGCGTCCAGTTTAAATTTTCAGAAGAGAAAGCAAAGCCTTTTCAGCTCAGCTGTAGCGTAGTGACTCACCTTGTATTTCCCCTTTTCTTAGGCCAAACATCGAGTGTGTTTACATGGACATGAATATGCCCATTATGAGGCTTATCCTAGTTTTTAACATGCATATTCAGAAACTGACATTCACTTGGTTATGCAGGTATTTTGCACATATGCAGGTATATACCTGCATATGTGCAAAATAAACATACTATCCCAGTTGCTAATGCAGGATGCCGTTTACATGTCAGTGACATTTACATGCAGCGACCTTCAATTTTAATACCTGTGATCACACTTTTTCTGACACTTTAAAATAACTTCACTGTGGTTATTAACCTGACTTGTTCCATTATAGAAAATGGGAAACCTGCATCCTGTAGCCTGACTACTTCAAACTTGAAAATTTCAGAATTTCAGATGCTTTCGGTGTTGCCATTGTTTGTGTTTCTATTCACTTGGGATCACTCGGCTGAAGCATCACCAGCACAGGTAGTCAGCAGTATGAAGAAGAATAAATAATGATATTCACATCACAAAAAAGGACTACTTAAATAACCAGGATACTTACATCCATATAAACACACTCACTGAACTGCATAATGTCCTGATTTTCTCCTGATTTTTACTTGACTACATCACATAGAATTCTTAAGTTGGTTTTTGTATTTTTATTTTGGTGAAACCCACTTTTAAGACTCACTGGGTACACCTCAAATTATATGGCAAATTAGTGGGATCTTTTCCTAGTTTCTAAAAAGTTAATATTTGGGAAGCACAACCATCAGTATCCAAGTGCACCACAAACAAGTATCAGTTTTGTACCTGTGATCTTATCGCGAACCAGCTTGCAGGATTCGATCTCGCCAATGCTACCGAAGAGGCTGCGGAACTCTTCCTGGGTCATGTTCTGGGGCAGGTAGTTGACAATGAGGTTTGTCTTGCTGTCGTCGTTTGTTGGGCCGGTCTGCATTGGTGAGGGGCAGCCACGGCTGTTATTGGTTGGCCCATTGGCTGTGGTTCCTCCTCCACTGGGGCCATTTGTCACTGGAGCCTCCATGTTACTGATGATCTGGAGAAGGGAGGAAGGAGGAGGAAAAAGGGATACACCGGGATAGGAACCACACAGAGAAAGGGTAGGAAGAGACAAAGAGATATGGCCATCATTAACAATGTTTTTTTATTAAGTAACTGCAACACTATATGTATAGTAAGCCTTACAAGACTGATAATTTTCCAAAATGTTATTTTGAAAACTTATATTAAAAGTCTCAATGAAAAGGTTATTTAAATGTTTTAAAAGAGCTTTGTGCATATTTACTGTCATGTACCAAAGTACTGTACATCCTATAGCCTTTGCCGTCTGTAGGATTCAAAGGCTTGACTTTCTTTGAAACAATGAGATACTTCAACATTAAACAACTGTAATGAAAATGAGATTTTACAGTAAATATTAGTTAGTTAATATTTTTCTGTGGAAAAAGTAATTACACCCTTTGCTTCAGAAAATCATATTAACAGAAATAACCTTTTACTGTTTTTAAAAAAATATATCATTGTCTATAAGACATTAACTTCCTGAACTTTGTGACTACACTTTCATCTTTTAAAAGTTTGAATTTTTCTCCCCACATGTTCCAGATGTTTGAAATCCTTCCAAATCATTTCAGAAAGATTCAAATCTGAGCTGTTTTATTTTTAAATCCTGCTTTTCTATAATCGTCATTCTTTTATAACTCAATTTCTTCTTTTTGATTTGCTGCATTTGATATTCTATTTCATATTTTTACCCTGTTGGAAGGTCTACTTCCAGTTCAACTTCAAGTTTCAGACAGATGGTCTCACATTATCTTCAAGTGCTCTTTGCTTTGATGTGATTCATAGTTGGATCAATAGCTGCGAGCAGTGATCAATGATACCTGATAACTTTTGTTATTTTTTTCTTTGTGACTAATGTGATTATCTTCTTAAAATATGAACATGATTAGAATTTCAGTTTTACATGTCATATGTTCTGGTGTATGACCTTTACTCATGGGTAATTTTAATGAAGAGCTAGCCATAATTTCCATAGGATGTATTTACTTTCTCCACACATGACTACTACAGTACTATTTGCCTCTTATTCCTGCCTTTATATCTGACCGTTATTTGGTGAATATATGCAGTACAGATAATGGTGATAAAGCAGTCCTATTTAATTAATGTTCTTTTCAGACCTAAAAAAAAATCTGACATTAGCCTTGATCAGCAAAAAAGGCTTGTGTGTGAGCAGTAATGCTGTCACCAGGTAATTAAAATGCATGATTAACATAAGTAAACCCTTGCACAGAGTCACAAACTAAATATGCAGTGAAAACAGTGCACACACTACATTCAACATATCTAAACACTGAGAAATAAAACAAACGGTAGACACAAAGAGGATAAACAACTTAATATTCATGACGGCAGTAAAGCCTCTCTGAAATGTTCTCTGATAGCTACTGAGGTTTGTGGGAGGGGGCAGCAACAGGGGCAGCCCTTCAGCTAGCGATCTGACTGCTGATGCTGCTGCTGTGACAGAGAGAAGTTTGCATTTTCAAATCTGGCTTTTGCAGAGCATCTCAGGATCAAAGTGTTCAAAGAGGAACTGTGAGCTTGGTGTAAGTGTGAGAAAACAGGGAAAAAAGGGTGAGAAGGAGTAAGAGCCAGAGGAGGAGGTATTGCACTTTGCTTTTCTAACACTAAGAACACGTTTATATTTATCAAATGCTTATCCTGAGTGAATTTTCCAACAAAATGCAGAGCTTATATAAACATTTGCATAAACATAGTTATTTATCAAATTAATAGCATAAAAAAAAACTAATTTGCCTCACTAAATGGTGGGGAGATGGAGACAATGCTGATGAGTTTCCCTTGACTCTGTTTCACATGTAAGCACTTAAGCGTTTTACTTTTAGAAACAATAATGATGTTGATGCTGCAAAAAGAGTCATGAAATCTACTGCAAGACTCTTGAAATCATGAAACTGGGCCTATCATATTTGGGCAAAAGCACTGCAAATGACCTAACACGCTGAAACCCAAATTAAGATGCAAATATTCTTTAATCTCATTTAATCAAATTTTTAAAGTCATCACTTAGATCTCTTCTTTCCCCTGCTAAGCTATTCAGCTTCCAGTCTATTTTTAACTATTCTTAAGTACACGCAGACAGCCTGCACTTGGAAGCAGGGCTAGTATTAGCAAAGGAGAGACGACACTCAAGTCGTATTTCACTCTATTTCTGGATTATCAAAAGACGGGACCTGTGTTCTAATAATATATCTCAAAGCAGAATTTAAAAATTTCCCAGTTTGTCCAGAAATAGTTTACGATGTGTGTACTTCTCGGCTTTAATCATTCTACTTTTATCTATCTACATGTGGTAATAAATGAAATGGCAGATGAAACCATTAACTGTTTAGTTACCGTCCAAACACCACTAACATGCTATTACTAATATATATATATATATATATATAGTTCGTATTGTTTATTGTTATAAAAATGTAATATAGTATTATAATTAAGAATGCATAAAAGTGAGCTCGTTTGGAGGCTGAATTGGTAAGTAAAGTGAATTCAAAACAGATGACCTAGAAAAGTCAACAGTACATTTTAATGAGGAGTTGAGAACAACTACAGTACAATGAGCCTGTGGTTTTTATCCGAATCTGTAAAACTGTGAGTATTTCTACCTCACCACCAACTATACCAATAAAATCTTAAGGGATAGGACACAGCTGCTTGGATGGGTTAAAACATCCATTTCTTCCCTGACCTTTAATATTAGGCTACAATTCTTTTTATTATTCAGTATCCTTCTTTTCCTCTATCTAGTGTTTAGTAGCAGCACCAAAAACATGTCAGCCTTAAATCTGCTTCCATCTTCTTATTTTAAACACACACACGCGCCAGCACACACTTTCATGTATTCACAGTCTGTGGCATCTGCAGTGAGTGGAAGAGGCACACACTCAAAGGCACACACAATCACACATACAAAGAGAGAACAATGGCTCAAGCCCACAGCAGAAAACAAACAGACAGGGAGATGTCTAAAAGCTCTCAAGATGAGAGCTGCATGCAAATTGTTCTTTTGACAGTATCCTTCCCTACTCACTCACCACTCTACCACAACACAGATACAGAGACAGACTGAGAAAGACGGGGGGAGAGAGAGAGAGCGAGGGGGAGACTGAAGAGGAAGGAGAGAATAGTATCTAGCCATAACAGAGTTGATTGGAGAGAGCCTTATTAAATCTGTTTACATTCCCTGCTGGGCTCCATTCTGTCAGAGAGACTTTCAACTCCATGGGACGTTTTCTGAGGAGGTTTTTACACCAAAATGGCTGCCTCTAATTAACAGGGACCTGCCGAGTACCAGTAGCCAATTATATTCCTCTCCTTGTCCCTGCCCACCAGCATTTGTGCTGCTCAGCAGTCCACTTCATGTTGGTTGTGAACACTCTGGCTGTCCCTGCTCTCCCACTGTGGAACCTAGTGCTGAGAACAGAACTCACTGCATGTCCTGCTGACTGGGTACAACACATAGCCAGCACTCATAGGCTCTCAGGCTCAAGATGCAGCTTCTTTTACTCACAAGTTATCCTGCTACTTGTGTAGGAGGCTGAGCCAGCGCCAGTGCTTCTGGCTAAAAGTAATACATCTAAACTGTGTACAGCTGTTGAAAACATATGAAACGGATGTGAGAGAGCGTTAGAAAAAAATCTGATATAAGCTGTTGCCATTAAGTTGAAAAATATCAATACCCGTCCGCTGCATTGAATAAACTGGCTTGACTAAACCAGTGATGTTACAGTCATCATTTAGTTAAAGCAAAGTGCATGCTGAGGGATGTATCACTTTTACTTTTAACAGCTGCTTGAATCCTCGATGCAAGAGAGAAAATAAAATTAAAAGCCAGATATAAGAAGGAGAAAATTGAGTGAGACTTCAGGAAAGCAGATGTCTTTTAGAATTGCCCACATTTGCAGCTTTGCATGTTAATGAAATGTAAAAAAAAAAAAAAATTTAAGTACTAAAACATAAATGGTTTCATATAAACTGAGAAAATGTGAGACATCAATGTGCAACATTTGTTAATGGCTTCCTAAATTATGTGCATGTCAGCTTTTCACTCATCTGTGCACAGCTCCCTCTACCCTTGCAACCCAGTCTTTCCTGCTGCCCCGTCCATCAATCTCTGCTCAAGTTCCAACTGTCTCAGTCAGCAGCATCACCAACCAGTGTGCATTTATGTGAACACAGTGCAACATCAGATCATATTACTTCATGGGTGTGTAAAATGGCTGGGCCATCCATTTGGCAGCAGTAGTCTCCTTACCATCTTTGGCTGTGTCAGCAATCCCTTCTCTGCCCAGCCCTGGAGCTGTGGGAGCTCTGCCTGACGCCACTGTGTCTCTGTCGACCCCTATGGAGCGGAGCACAGGGAGGGAGGGATGCACAGCCCACCATCAACATCATACACTCACTTTACAAGGTTAGGGTTGTAGTGGGACTTGGGGAGTGGAGGGGTTGAGGATGTTGAGAAAATGGCAGCTCACTAGAAAAACACAGTTGCACCTTTGCAGTCCCCATCAGCCATAATAAAACAAAGACAGGTGGCTCAGGGGTTTTCGTATTTGTCTGGTATGACTGATTAAGCTGTTTAGTTTCTCATTTGTCGTAAAATAATGAATTCAAAAGCTAACACTAGATTTGATAAGACAGAAATGTGGCTGAATATATTATTTCTTTCATTCATTAAAACTGACACGAGCACCTTCGTAGCCGACAGAATAAAACTGAATGTGTGTTGATGCTGGCAGATTGGTGTGGTGACTGCAGTGACCTTGGCAGGGTTTATAATGAGGGTTTCCCTCTTGCTCTCTGTGGGTAAACAAGCCTGTGGTTGAAGAGACAGAAAATGCCACAAATGAGCAGGAAGTCTGTTCACTGGCTCTCCAGAGCAGGGGGCTTAAATGCCTGGAGCTATCTACAGATGCTACAACAGCCAATTTAGCAGGAGAAGAGGAAGAGAGGAGGTATGACCTCTGCCTTCATTTACTCCTTCAGAGGGATGAAGAGCGGGAGTGAGGGATCAGATGGGAGGAGGTAGAAAAGGCAAGGGCTGAGTAATGGGGAAGACATTTCCAATACTTCAAAGAAAGGGAGAGACAGAGGTGGGGGAGGAGAAAGAGAGTCTGTACATGTTCTGTTGTCAATGTGTCTTGTAAACTTAGGCAGGAATGCATAATGGAGGTCTAAATGAGAGTGAACTGTCAGCTTCAAAAGAGAAAAAGAAGATACAGAGGAGCAGAGAGGTCAGGGTGGAAAGGAGGACAAGAAATATAGCTTCTCCTTGCCGACTGACAGAGGCGAAAAATGCAGATTTTTTTGGGATCATATGGGGGGAAAAAAATCAGTTGAGCCACCTTTTATTTTAATATGGCGAGGACCAAAGGGTTACTGCTGAATAGCTACTGCGTAAAATATAAAAAGTCAGCAAATCTGACTGGGACAAATTCATGACAAACATTTTTTTGTGTATAGAGTGAAATAATATTTTCAGGCTTTTAGTTATGCTAATGTCAGTGTCATGCAGGTGTACCAAAGCCAGTAAGCATGTATTTACAATCATTTAAAAGAGTCAAGAGTGGGCAGTTGGAGGGATAGCAACTCCCCCAGGGGCTAATGGTAGCCCACATTAGTCAGAACTTAAAACCACCACATACAGTATAGTGGACCAGCATTCATCTGATTAAGAGGGCAGAGGGCAACATACTCTACAGTAAATTTAAAACAAATGTCCCAATAAACATAAAGTTAAGTAGCTACCCTGAAAAAAGGAAATGTTAGGCAGAGGTGAAACATCAAAATCTTTTTCACCCATTCTGCAAAACTTTTTATTTTACATACTACGTCAATGTGAAAGTGAGCGGTGTGCCGCAGCAAGCAGACAATGCAGTGTTATCATAGCATGTACAAATGTGGTGATAAAAATGTAAGAAGCAGCAAGCAGATGTACATGAGTCAATTTAAACAGCTAACGCATAGTGGAAGGGTGCATAATGCTGGCAAAAGGAATATTAAATTTTTTAGAACTGCGTTTAAGTCTGCATCTCATTTTGGAGACACTACTCAGTGCTCAACCATTCGATGAAACAAAGGAAGTCTCTCTCACTCACTCAGTCTCACACACACACACACCACACACACACACACTTTCATCTTTCTTCGTATTCTCACTGTCCTTGTGTTTATCACATGAACACACATGTGCGTTTTTTGATAAAATCTCAAATAACACTGGAATAACAGTGCAATGCAATTACATTCACCAACCATTGAGATGAAAAACTGCTCATGGATACATTTTCAATTATTCAGGGAATACATTTCAGTCTGTGCTCAGATGCTGGGAAAAGTTATTATATAATCAATACACTCTATAACGCCATTAATATTTTATGCCACAAAAGTGCTTCCTGTCTCCTTGGGCTCCCAGCCAGTGGTATCTGGGCACTGCAGTTGAATAGGACGAGCCTTTTCCACCTACAGCAGGGAAGACGTGTATACATTTGCTTTCCTCTAACACTGTGGAAATACATTAGGCCCACACACAGCTTTCTTAAGATTGAATGCACATGCATCCATTTTAGTCTTTCTATCCTTTTCTCCATATCATGCACAAGACAAGCTCAGATTTCTTTTCTCCACAT
This sequence comes from Tylochromis polylepis, assembly GCA_015107715.1. Taxonomy (NCBI): domain Eukaryota; kingdom Metazoa; phylum Chordata; class Actinopteri; order Cichliformes; family Cichlidae; genus Tylochromis; species Tylochromis polylepis. The sequence goes on from VVHJ01065220.1 coordinate 28,388, forward strand.
GCCTAAGACACCTTTGGCACAATTTTACCAAAATCTAGATGACAAAGGCGTTTTAACTTCCTTTCCTGTCTGTTTCACATTTATCCCTCCTGTTCTGCTTTTACCCAATAAAGCTACCACTTTATTTTTCTGGCCTGGTGCACTATTCCCTCCCCCCCTTTTCTTACAGAGCTTAGACAATCAATTTACCCTGACTTGGCCAGGATAGATGGAGGCTGTAGAGACTGCGGAGTAGACAGTATGCTGCAGGATCTCTCCACTGATAGACACACTGCCTGGCAGCTACAAAATGGAGCCAGCATGCAACCATCTGACTTTGCCTCATCATCTTGCTTTATATAATTTGCCATTTCCTTATGCCTTTCCAACTTGTTTTATGCTTTAAAATACTGACCAGTTTTTAAAATGAGAAACAAATGGATGAGGTAAAATTATCTCAAATAAAATTCTGGATTTATTGTCAGCTACAGAGACACTGTTAATTACGTGCCCGCCTCTTGCCACCACAAAGCGAACTTAAACTCTCTCTCAGTCCCCCAAAGTGAAACGGAATTGGAGTTCTTACCAAACTGACTGAGACACAAAGAGATTAATACGACTTTGCTATCTCAGTTTCTCGGCCAGTCAAGTTCCGTGTAATGCTCTCTGCGCTATTGATTTTTATTTTTCTCTCCTCTCCTTTTCTTCCTGGCCATCTCTCTCTCTCTCTCTTTCACCATCTCTCCACCTCCACCATTCTCTTCCGAGCTCTGAAATGTCCTGCAGGTCAGACGGATGCTGGGCCGGATCAATCAGGGAAAGTAATCTGGGACGCCTCATGCACGCAAGTACACACACAGACACATCACAGATACTCACCAACCCACACACACACCCTTCCTCTGTTGCACTCTGGCCTGCCTGCCTCCAGTCTCATTGATCTGCATCTACTTTACCAAATGGATTCTTCTCTTCTTCTATCCTCCTCCACCTCTTTTCTCTCTGTGTGACTCAGAATAATAAATGTTCCAGACCGCGTGAGACGTGTACGTAAGCAATTTTTCATTTAACTTTGCTTTGACTTTTTTTTCCTCTCTCTCTTCTTTTTTGTGATGTTTCAGTCTTCCAGTGAGATCGATGCAGCTTTCCCACACACTTCCTTACAGCCCCTGGGTAATCAGCACATACTTGTGTAAGGTCAGAGGTCAGGAGATGATAGGATAGGGCCAACTTCTGAGGGGTATCTCAAGATCTACATTTCACAGACAATTATAGGATGACCCAGTGTTCTTATTTTCAGATGATGAAGGTCTGATCTATTGCTCAGTATCACTGGTTTCTGAGAGCTAAGAGTCTGGCTCAACATAAATATTGCCACACTTTGGATTTGAATGTTTATGAAGGAATTTATCTAACTTTCCCCACTCTATTCAGATTTCTCTGGTCCAATCACTTATATTTTATTTTTAAATTTATATTTCCATACAGAAAGCATCCGTTAAGCACAGTGACTCTGAGGACCTGCAGTGCTCTATACATACCGTACAGTCATTCTCATTCACACACACAGACACACACGCCGCAGTCTCCTTTGCTCAGCCAAACTGTAGGCGGAACTGAAGCCATTTGTCCACTGGCTGAATCCCAACTCTGCACCAACGCATGCAGAAAATTGGTGAGCATCTTGACTCTGGAGATGACACTTCAATTTGTTGAGCTCCAGTGACTGCTGCTCTGCAGTTCCTCCCTTGTGGGCGCATGAGATCAGCTGGACACCTGCCTAGCTGTTTGGCTGAAGCCTGGAGCACAGGGGACCGGGCCTTGGAATTGAAGGCCTAGCCTTGCCTGTCAGTCCAAGTCCCTGTCCCTTAGCCCCAGCCCTGGCCTCGCCTCTCAGGTCCTCATCACGGTTCCTCTAGTTTCACTCCCGTGCCAGGGGTAGTCCCTTGCTCGATGCCTTTGACCCCTATTTCTCAGCCCTGAGCTGCAAGTCCTTGCAGTGCCATCTTCCCAACAGCGGTCTTCCCCTGAACAGCATCAAATCCCATGAACAGCTTCCCAGCCTTTGTTCCACTTCTAGCTAGTGCAGCCAGCACCTCAGCTTCCAGCTCAGTCAAATCAGCAAGATGTCTCTGCTGTGCATCACTGTCTGTCCTGCTGTAATCCCTGTGACTGATGGGAGTGATCATTGTCGAGGCCCTAAGCTAGAACATTTTGGTGGATTAAAGAGGCTAAATCATGGTCTCAGCCGCTACAATTCCATTTCCATCCTTAATTAAATGTAAATGTGGTTAAAGGTTTTAGTGGAGATGGTATCTATCTAACATGTGGGGCTTATTCAGAAAGTAATTACCTTGTTTCCATGGATGGTAGAGAATAGGTTTGTGTTTGTGATCCCTGATATATCTGTAATTTAACATGACACAAAATGTGTCCATTCATTTTTAGAATACAAAAATCCTGTTTGCAATGGCTTGGTTAACATTTGGTTACTTTTACACACTGTGGCTCTTCCTCATAAGGATGTAAGTGACACTGCAACAGAACCTACAGCAGTGCGATGACAAAGACTTGTACTACTCTGGGTTGCATTTCAGGGAATAGCTTATGTTTCTGTATAATGCTCATTTCCGTGTTGAGCTGAAGCTGCTTTTCGCTGAGCAGGGACAGGGGACAGAGGACGCAAAAACCGACAACGAGGCAGGGAGAGCAGGCAGGCTGATCTTACTGAGTCAGCACCATGTGTCATGAGCGAGGACACCACCTCCACAAGTAGCTGGCAGGTGAATGCAGCCACGCACCTGTGCAGGCAACCAGCCATTTTAGTGAGATTGCCTCCTATCTTTAGCAAAACACACTAAGGAAAACTAGTGCATACATAAACAAACACATGCCATCATGCACAAATACACAAGATTCACTCAACTACTCAAACCTTATCCCTGTCACGGTGCCCACCTGCATACGTTGGGTCGGAAATAAGCAATTCAGCAATGTTATGCTATCACAACCTAATGCATATTACTTGCTTGCACTACCTTATAGTCATGCTCATTGCTAAGAGTAATCTTCCCATAAGGGGAGACCAACAGAATAAGAAACTTGTAAACTCCTCTGACTGAACTCAATTTTCAGCATAATTCACAGTAGTGGGTCTAATTAAAACTGGTTTGAGGCTGGAAGTGGTAATATTGGCTTTGTTTAACAGGTATTTAAAAAGCTATAAACAGCCTGGGGGTATACGATAAGAACAAAACCTACAGCACAGCACTTACAGAGAGAACAAGGGAGAGACAGGAACACTTGCCTGGCTGCTAAGCAGAGGCAGTGCGCTTCCTAATCTAATCACTGTTTCCCCCATCAGCTGCATCTCAGACACGGCCTGCCTGTGTGCGTATGTGTGCATGTACGTGCGTGTGTGTCTGCCTTGCAGCAAAGGCATAGAGCTAAATCACATAGACACCAAATGACCGTTGTACTCAAAAATTCATTCCACAGCCCTGGGTACTATGTGAGTGTATGTTAGTGTGTATATGGGTGCGCTGAACTAATCTGGTTATTGATTCGACTCTGAACCAGAGCTCATATAATCAAATAGCTGCAAGGGAAAAGGACAGCCGTCCGTCATCTGTCTTAATGAGCAAACAGTTTGATGAAAGCAATGAATAACTCAAAGCTACATGTAGAGGCAGAGGAGGTTACAGCTTCACTGATAGAGTGACAAGCTGAAACTTTACAGCAATCCAGTGGCGATTGCTTGGTAATCGCCCTCCTATGCTAAGCGATATTGAAATAGCAAACTATTTCATGCCTATTTTCATGCATATGTATTTTGCTCTTTTGGGTCTTTGGTATAGATAGAATCTTGGCATCATTTAAAACTTTTGTTACATTAACTACCATATAAACCTAAAAAATATTCCTTTTTTGAATATGCCTCACGTCTGATAACTTAATATTTCAGTCACTTTTCTAAAACTATAAAGTTTCCCTATACTAGTCGTTACACAATCGGTCTGGAGTTTGACTTGTCGTCTGTGAAAGTCTAATCTCAGTTTAACTTGATGTGTGAGCGGTGCAGTCATAAATGGCTTCTACTGCAGCACGTAGATAGGAGAGTGAGACACACAAGCCTACATGTATACCAGCACAGCTAACAGACGAGGCCCGCGGCACACCAGCTAAACCATTAAGTGTGGCGTGCATTCAAACGAACAGATTAATCCCCCCTACTGCTATATAGTGCAGAGTAATTGAAAATGTCTACAGGAGACTATCTCTGTTCATATACTGTGGCGTATGCTTAGGAGACAATATATAGAGGGAGGTGGCTGATTGCCACAGAAAATTCTGCAACAGCGCTTTTTAGTCTGACAGAATGTGCTGGAGAGCTGTGCATCTACAAGATAGCACAAATCTACTTTCCTACTGTTCCAATTTTCTCTCCCCTTTTCTTTTCTCTCTCTGTACCTCCAGTATTGACTTGACAGGTGCTGATCATGACTACTCCTGACGTTTGTCGGTTATGATAAGGATCTGATGTACCATATCCTCCATTTCCATCAAGTTAAACTGTTTAGGAAGGATGACATTCCTCTCAATTGTTAAGGGAAAATGCATTTACTGTAATCATCCATATTCCTTTCGGGACAAACAAATCTATTATCAGGAATGCCATCCCAGATCTGTGTGGTTAGCGCTGCTGAACCTACGCTGGGTAACTATCGTTGATCTCGTGTATGGAGAAAATAAGTCTTTTTATCAACCTCCTCTTCCTGTGTTTATTGTGTTTATGAGCAGATGCTGTAGTTTTTCATTTTAAATAAAGTGCGCTAGTTTTAGCATACACAGCGGCCCCTAGCTTTATGAGTCACTACCTATTTTTTTTCCTTTTTATCCCATCTACTGACATTGTGGGATTTCCTAGTGTCTTGGTTTATTCCATATGGCAACACTGGTCTTTTTCTCCATGTGTTCGCGTTGCTACTGAAGATAAGATAGTCTAAATGACGCCATGTGGGATTCTGTTTTTGTAGGCCTTAATGTGTCTATTACCAGCAACAATGGTGCCATTTTGTTGCATGTTCAGTTTCATGTTCACTCCATAATTCATTTGGCTACAGAAATATATAAATGTTTAATATGTTAGAGGCGGTGAGGCCTGTCGAAAGCATGACCTTGAAATGTCCTTTAAACATCACACGGCTACAGCACTGGGGCCAGTTAAGCTGCCAATGCCGAAAAAAAAAAAAAGAAACCAAAAAACCCCCCAAAAAACCAGGCAACGTGTACACACACGCTCTCACTCTTACACATACACACAGCCTGTCTGCCTGCTGATGCTTTCCACTGCTTTCTGTTCCTTTTTTTCCTGGGATGCAAAATGCAGATGAGACGAGTCAGCCGCTTGTGCACAGTCTCAGGAGGAACTGCCAGTCAAATCCAAACATCTGTATGAATACCAAAACACACAGGGTACAGTGGAGGATGAGAGAAAGAGAAGGAGGAAGGAGGGGCGAGAGACATAGAGAAGATGAGGGAGAGAGTGGATCGAGTAGAATGAGCACTAAAGTAGCTAGGAAAGCCAGTGTTCCTCTCTCTTTCTGTATTTTTGACTGAACAAAGAGCCATATACACATGAATACCTCTTTCCTCCCACTGTATTTTCCATCGGGATATTTATTCTGAAAAGCAGCGATGCACAACAAGGGCTCGGTCCTGTGTTTGCTAGTGGGCTGAGGCGCTAACACTCCCCAGCTGATTATGTGTCTGTCTGTAGCAGTTTGAGCTGCTGCCAAAGGAATTAGGTCTAGTATTTGTGAATGCTGTTCCCCTCACAGCAGAATGCCTTGCCATGCCTCTCAGATTTCTAGCTTTTTTAAAAAAGAGAGGGAAAAAAACCCATTTTAAATAAATGAAGGAAATCACTGTGGAAGCCTATTAAATTTTCAACGTGACCGTTTTGTGAGTCTTCATGTGTGTTTAGGCTTCACACAAAAGGAATATTTAAAAACCAAAGCGTGCTAATTGGGACAGAGATTGTTACAGCAGCTTCTTATTCAAACAGGCTTTTGGCTCATTAACTGCTTCCATCCAGCTTTTGTTTAAAGAAAAGTGGAAAAGACATTTAAAGACAACAAAATATTTTGCGATGTACCACCAAAATGCTGATAGATTGCATAATGTCGTCACAAAAAATATGCTGCAGCAGTGGCAAAAGCTCTTGACTCAAAGTAAGTGCAAAACCAAATATCCTGGCATCTTAGTGCTGTTATGTCTCATGCAAATCAAATCTTTACTTTTTAAATATCAGCCAGCTACATATTTATACATAGATGGGATGTGTCATATTAGTCAGGGGGTAATTTGGATTTCTTTTGCGCGCGTGTGTGCGTGTCGTGGGGGGGGGGATTGTCGTATATTTTCAGGTGTTTAGACCTGTTTAGTTATCACCTTCTTAAAATATTAAACTATGTGTAATATTTTTATTCATTCTTGCAGAATCTCCAAAGATGCATATGTAGTTAAACTATTTTAGATTTGCATCTCTGGTTCACACATCACTATTACATCTATCTAAAAATCTCATGAAAAAACTCTCTATAGGATGTTTTTATTGGACTTGCTGCAGTAAAGTTGCCATTATCCTCACTGACTTCTCTCTACGTGTCTCAGCTTTGATAAATGCTTTTTAATGTGCTCGAATGGGCCTGGCCATTTACACCTAGAGCTAGAGAGGCGGCACATACAGTATGAGACAAAACTATTACACAGTAACACCTACATACTGTATATAAACAACACCACGCAACGCACACAATGTGACCATTTGACATTTCACCTAATTACTGTGGATGTGAAGAACCTCTGCTTGTAAAACTGAAGCAACAACAATAACAGCAGCCATAACTGTGCACTCTTAACTTGACAAACAGAAGACTGCCATAGGCCCTCTGCTTATATAGTATTTAGCATGTGTCCTTGTCTAAAGTAAACTTTATGAAACTTGGTAAGAAATGAGTGCAGATGAGTAATGCATAACCAGGGACAGTACAAATTTTTCACTTAAACCTAAATGTTTATTTTTTTATCTTCAGTATAAATTACAAGCTGCTAATTTTGCCATAATCCATTTTGATAAATCCTCTTAAAAGCAAACAGCAAATCAGCACTGACCCAGGGGAAGAGTTTAAAGGAAGTGAAAGGAGGCTGTTAGGATTTTGTTATTCTGTGATGAATATCAGTGGTCTGAGTGTTCTGCCTCAATTTGTCAGCTAGTTAGTTTTATAATAAGAGGCCCCAAATGGTGAAGAGGCAATTTTCAGTATGGAAGCAAATTATTTCACCGAGTTGAAATATGAAAACATACAAGTTTGAAAATAAAAAGAAGAAGAAGAAAATTAATTAATTTAGGTTAATTTTTCTTGTTATCATTATTATTAATTATTATTTATATTACTATTATTGTTATCTGTAATTAAATATAGTTACAAAGGCAAAATATCTGTGAATTTGGTAATAGTGTAAGATTAAGTTTAAACCCCATTATAATCATGATAACACTAGGAACAGTTAAAGGTCTGGTCAACAGTAAATAATGCAACACAAACATTTACATTAAATCTCACAAAGCAGATGTTTGTGTAAAAGTCAACTGGAAAGAAGATTAAGAGGCAGCTGTTCCTCTGTCCAAACCACTTCACCCCTCTCACTTTATGTATTTGCATGGTCTCTAATGAGGCTCTACTTAACAATGTCACTCTCCATCTGTACACGTGTCAGTTGGCCCTCTGATATACACACACAATCAAACACAGACACAGAGAAGCAGTCATGCAAAAGCACATGCTAACCTGTCACTGAACTGATGAAGCAATGTTTCTTTATTGTCTGTGTACCTCTAGTTTTGTTTTGTATTTGTGAACTTGCCATCTATATATTTTTCCTCTGTGTCTGCAAATTGCTTCTATTGTTCCTTCAAAAACCTTACATGCTACATACTCGCACACCTATCTGTTCTTGTCTCAAGTGTCTTTGATCTTCAGTTAAATTTAAATCCCTGAGCACACGGTCAGTGCACTGTAGCTAATAAATTCCTCATACACCCCGCCCTATTAGCATTGATGTGTAACCTTCGAGCTCATGGTGTTCTGCCTCGGGGTAATAGAGCCACTGCGCATTTGTGTGTATCTGTGTGTATTTTTGTAAAATGATGGCCTGTCTATAGAGCGGGTCCCCCACTGGTTCCCATCAGGAGACTTCATGGATGCACACTCATCTAATACCTCCAATACTAATGAATATTCCACTTTTTCATTCGCTCTCTCACTGGTACTTGTTCTTGTGTGTCCACCTCTTCCATACTACAAGTAAGTCGTGTCTGTATCTACAAATTAAATGCTACACACGCTTTCTCTCACACCCCTGCGTTTGTCTTCTTACGTCGTCACTTTTCCTGTGATACAGGCCTCTACACCCATGCTTACACTATGGTTGCCAGCATGCCAGCTAGTGCCCCTAGCCGTGGCACCTAAGGAAGAGTCACCTTCCTTTCAATTAGCATTTTGATTACATCTGATGGAAACTAGCCAGTACACAAATAAAATATTTACTTGCTGACAAATGATTTTGTTGTTCCTAGTGGAAATACCTAAGTGAGTCAGTCCACTTTGATGATGGCAAGAGAACCATTTCGAAAAAAGATAGATGCATCGAAAATGCTAAATAATAATAATGACTCTGTGGTCATAACGTTGATGAATCGGCAATGAGGCTTAACTTTGTCTCTCTGTCTGTGACAGGTAAAAAAAAACAACTGGGGATAAAATGGCTGCTAGTTTTATTAGTCCACCTCTCACTCTGTCGCTTGAATGTGATGGATGAATGGGTAAATGGATGCAATGTTAAAGTGAAATTCAGTGAGAGCAGGCAAAGCAGAATACTTAAATAGCTTGTAATCATCACTCTCATGCTGACAAGTGAGCTCACGCACGCACATGCACACACTTACACATAGCCGTAAGGGGCATAAAACTTGAGAATGAGAGAAAGAATGCACGACATTATAATCTTTTGTAATCCAGTCATGCGCGTAACTCACACACCTACTCCCATCTTTTCTTCAGCTCTGGCACAATACATGGACAGCACACCCTCGGACTGTCTATACAAGCTGCGTGACAGATAACATGGCTACTCATTTAACTTACATGCAGTACTTTGCATAAATGAATAGCAAATCCACAAAAAAAAGTCTAGTTTCCTTACCATGTAAAAAGACATTTAACCATCAACCATGTGCGATCTACCTCAGCAGTACTATAGACAGGTAAATATTTCAAAGTGGTGCAAAGGCTGGAAAAACAGGGGACACCTACACAGCCCTGACTTCAACATAAAATGGGTGCTGTTCCCCTCTTTTAACCCTTCCCTCCCTCTCTTCCCCTATTTCCTTACTTCTTTTCCTGCCTCCACACATTTCCCATTAGCCCGATATCCGTCTCCGTCCCTCCATCTGCTTCTCTCAATTTTTCATTCTGCCCACGAACCTACAGTCTAACCCCCCGCTGTAGCCCTCGTCCCCGTAAGGAACTTAACATTCTGCACAACAATAGTTCAACAGTATCGCAGCACTCGCTGAGCAAGAAGAATAATTCTAACTGACTGCGGGTGACAGTATATCTACAACTACAAGCTACTCAGCTCATTATAGGATGCTCAAAATTAACCAGCAGTTATCATCGTACATTCGAGTATAGTGGCAGGCTGCCCGTAGCCTTCCTTACCATCTTAAACCCATTCCACTCCATTTGGGAGATGCTGGCCGTTGTCTCACGTTCTCTCTCTCCTCACACAACAGCTACAGCAACGCCTCAGAAAAGAAAAATCCCCTACTCTTTTTAAAACTCTTATTCTCCTCTGACACAGTTTCCTTATTTTTTGCACTCTTCCTCTCTGCCTGATTCTGAGTCTTAGCAGTGAGCACAGAGCGGTGTGCTAGAGGTGTACGGAGCAAACATCGCCTTCTTCCACAGATGCTGAGAGCAGAATGGATGTGAGTGCTGGGCTGCAGTAAGGCTCTCCCTCCTACCACTCTCCCTCCTTGCCCCCACCCCCTCGCCCCACCAACCCTCCCCTCCTTCCCACAACCACCTGCCCATTCGCCTGCTCAGCTGGAAGGTCAGAGCCCGCCCACGCCCACCCCCCCAACTCTCTTTCAGAGTCTCTGATTGGTTTCTTGGCTTGCCTGTCAGCCCTTGGCCTCACCTCCCCTCCATCAGTGTTAACACCTTCGCTCTCTGGCTGGCTCCGAGCCCTCCTCGGCACACGCCAGCCGCAGCCCGGTTTGGCAGAGAAAAGGCTCTCTGAATCCCAGCAAAGCAATCAATCGCTGCTGAGGTCTGCCTGTGCTTGAGCGAGCAGCGCGGAGCAGAGCTCTTACAGCCTCAGGCGCTATGGTAATAGGATGCCTGCGCAGCACTGTGTATATAAATTAGCTATTACTGGGTTGCATGTTAAAATCCCCCCGTACATTTACATGACTGTGTGTATACAGGCCATCGCTGTCTCCCTGCTTTACACGCAGACACTTACGCACACACAAACACACGCAAAAGAAAAGTTTTTGTTTTAAATAATGTTTGATTACTTTAATGCCGATTTAGGGCTTTTAAACCTTTAAACCTACGACGGCTTCAAATATGACAGAACGAAACCACGAACAAAAAACTCGCGGGAAGTCGGCACACACCTGTCCTAGCAGGTGCATCCCAAAAACTGCAAGAGAATAAACGTCTTTAAGCGTATTAACTGTTCTAAGTTTTTTTTCCAGGTAAGAAGCTTAAAGAAATTTTGTCCCAAATTTTTCTTTCTTTTTTTTTTTTTTTTTACCGCTGCGATAGGCTACATGGTCACAATGAAATAACGCTCATGTGGCACAATAAAGAGACAAGCGAGTACTACGACGTCTACTCACCATGACCATTCTTGTGACGGGCTGTCGGTGTTCTCGGTGGATAAACTATAAAAGCAGGCGAAGTCAGTGAGGAGTGTCGGACAGAGGAGCAGCAGCTTGTTTTTTTAAAGGGAATGAATGAGCCGAGATCGTGGTGTAGTGAGTCTACCGGAGGAGAAAAAAAGGAAACCCCAAAACAAAACAGAAGCGAAACCGTGTGTGTGCGTGTGTGTGGAAGCCCCCCGGAAGCCCTCGGCCAGCGCAAAAAGACAAAAAGGCACTCCCCTTCAACTAAAACAAACACCGCCTCAAGAGGAAGGAAAGCTCTCAAAGAAAAAGATTCACGGCGAGCAAACACCGTCTACCTTTCCCCCCAAAAGCCATTTATGGAATGTCCAGTCATCTCGCGCGCCTTCTCCCATTGGCTGCGGAGGTGAGGACGGGGCGGCGCGCTCGCGGATGAGAGCCTGGGAGGCAGGCTCGTGTGGTCCACGACGTGGGATGGCAGGGAAGCATCGCGCGGGGAGACAGATGCCAGGGAAGCTTTTTAAGGCGGTTTCGTGTTCGCATATATGCACTTCACTGTTGATAATTATTCGCGAGTAGCACGCTCTTTAACACGTGCACAGAGGAGTGTATTAATAGGAGCGCGCCTGCAAGGTTATTTGCATGATTGCCGCAGTCGTCAAGCCATGTGTACACCTCTCCTCCTCCTTCTCAGAAACGGTTCTTCTACAGTTATTTTACTCCAGCTTACCCCCCCCCCCCCCCCAAAAAAAAAAAAAAACCCCCCAAAACCCAGA
>VVHJ01065220.1:52413-75151 GCA_015107715.1 Tylochromis polylepis
TTACTGTTGTCTGTTAATTTTAATGTAATGTGCAACTAGTCATCTGTTCATCATGCTCCACCCTGGGACTGACTGGTTATTTCTTTAAAATTCCATCTAATAAGATGCTGATAACATTCATCAAAAAATGTTTACATGCCAATCCATTCATATAATAAACTGAAGTAATTAGTTCCGTTGGTTTCAAGAAATAATTTATGGTCTGGCAGCTTTATGCAAAGAGCTGATAACACTGTTGTGAGTCTAAACGGGCAGTGGGAAACACATGCTTTGTGCTGTGTATAATAACTAAACACTGGACAGATGTCTTTGAACTAGCGTAAGAATTCAAAGCGAAAAAGAAAACTGGAAAAACAGTTTTGAAGCTCAGCTCCTCGCGGACGCATTTCAATGCTTATCCTCGCCATGCATTTGCATACACTTGACGGAAACCCCTGGATACAGTCAGCAGCATGACAGTGGGTTATGAAGGCTTCCGGGAGGCTCTGGGGTGTGGATCTGAGCCAGTTTGAAGGGGAGCCGAACCAATGAAGAGCCCACAGCAGATTAGACACCCACAGCTTCATGTCGCTTTAATGCGGCGAGTCAGGGATTTTCTTACAGCTCTTTTGCCTAAACGCTCAGGGTTTTCTCATGCCCCTTTTTCTCTCTCATTCCCATTCCCCTGAAGTAATCGGTTCTATGTAAATTGCAGAGTAATGTTGACTCCAGCGCAAAATATCCCGACTATTTACAGTTTCTCTGCCTCCTCTTGCTAACATGGCTTTCTCAGACGTTAACTGAAATGTAACTGATTCGACTGGTCTTTTACAATCACAAACGGACTGACGTCTCCTCGGGGTGTTAAAATGCATTTGTTGAATATCAAGGTTGTTGTAAAAAGTCTGGAATTTTAACAATAGGGCTAATGGCCCTCTTTTAATTTACTACAAATCAATTAATTCATCATCATGCAGTAAGCAGATGAATGAATTTTTTAGATTCCTAACGACATTGACAAAATTCAAGAAACAGAAAATATATTACCCTCACAAACACACATTCACACATGCGTACACACACACACACACGCACACATACACACACACACACACACCTCAAATTCCCTTGATAACAGTCTGACTGGCAGAGGCTAAAGACAGAGTAGGCGTCCATAATTGAACAAACATAACAATGTAAATATTTACTAATACTATCCATTGGGGATACAGGCAGAATTCCACAATTGATTTGCTCTCTTTCTGCCCTTTTGTTCTTTTCCTCAACACACACAGTTATCACACACACTTATTACTACCACTACCATCATTTCTCCCTGTTTCACTTCTTGTTCTTATGCCATTGATCATTAAAAGGATGGAGATATATATTGGTCTGTCTATCCTCTTACCAGGGGTGACCTGTAGCCCATCTGGGCTGGCGATGACAGGAGATCCCTGGGAAATAGCGGCGAGTGCGTCTCAGGGACGGAGCCCACGCCACTGGCTGCTAGTCCCGAGAGCTGCCCGTACCTCGCCATCATCTTGAGATGCTGCTCACAGAACACACACACTCATACACAGACACGGGAGGAGAAGGGAGGACGGAGACAGAGACGGGGGGAGGGGGGGAAAGAGAGAGAGAGAATAGGTGTGAGAGAAAGGGAAGGAGAGCAGATAACAGCAGGTAGGAAGGACGATGGTAAAGGACAGAAGGGGAGTGTGGGGGGGTGGGGGGACATGAAGAAAGAGGGAGGCAGAGGGGCATTACAGAACCCTTTGCTTTCACACAAATGCACGTGTGAGCATACGCACATCCATACGCACTCGCACTAACAGACATACTGTAGGTGCACTTGAAGGCACACAAGCAATTTTAGCCCCAGGTGGACAATTTCACAAGCAAGCCTATGTTTGATGGGTTTACAGGCTACCTTAGTCTTGTTACAATAGGAGGATATAAAGTCTAGACACTGGCTCGCCATTTATTATTACAAGGCAGGATGAGTGTGAGAAGCGTTGCAGTCCCCTTTTCTGTACCAAGCATCGTGCTGGGAAATATAATAAACAGCTGATGTTATCAATCATCTCCTCTGTCTTTTAGCTACGAGCATACAGAAGTGTAATGACACTCACACATACTGACATACAATAACACACATGACAGAATGGTTGGCAGCAGACATACACAGGTGAGGTGTGGAGGGAATAAGCAAATCCAAATGTCTTTACCTCATTGCTCAACAAAGCAGCGTTGAGTGTTCGGCTTATTTCGAACATGTTCAGATTCGGTGCTTTTTTTTCGTTCTGTCCTTTTATTTTCAGATTTTCTTCAGTTTTTTGTTGTTGTTGTTTTTTTGCTCCCCCTCCTCTTTTTTTTCTACAGTTGGGAGTCAGTCCCAGGAACACAAAAAAAGAAAGAAAGAAAAAAATCAAATCAATTTAAAAAGAGGGGGATTAAATAAAAAATCCTCTTTAATTTTCTGATTCTCGAGTTGTGATATTTCAGTCCTCTAGTTTTTGTCTCTGTCTCCCCTGTCTGCTGATGCACTTCTGCTCGCTGTGGCTGTACTGGTGGCGTTTGTGCCCAGGGTCTCCGCACACGTCTAAGCAGTCAATATGCTGTCTTTTAAAATCTCCCCAGAGTCAGCACATTAAAACAAGCAGTCAGGCAGTCGGTGGGTCGGTGGGTCGGGCTGGCGGGCTGGCTGGCTCCCTTATCTGTCCCCCGCACACTGGCTCACACAATACGCTCCGATCCTCACACTGCTCACTAACAGATTAGCCTGTCCCAAAACATTGCACTTAGTTTAAACTCCCCTCCCTTTTTCTCTCTCTCTCTCTTCCTTGCACTCTCTGTGTATCGCTCCCTCTGGCTCTCTCCCATGCTCTCCCTCTCTCGCTCTATCTCTCTCACTCCATCTCTCTCTGCATCACTCTCTCATCCCCCATTGCTCATGTACTGAGGCAGCTACAGTTCTCCATATTACCACAAGGTGGGAAGACTGTTCTAGCAGCAGCGACACCATCGCCGCCACATCCCTTCCTCTCCGTGCCACTCCTATCTTTCATATTATCCTCTTCCCTCTTCTTTTTGGGTGTGTCTGTAAGACACAGATGTAGATTGTAAAGGAACATTTATACTTAGACTGACTCTCACTTCCTCACCAGATCGACCCTGCAACCGGCATTAACTAATAGTCTAGGAAGTGCGAAGACTCATATTGTTTGGGTCTAATTATGATGTAGATTAAATTTGAAAAAGAGCTATCAAAGGCTTTTCGGAAAGAAGGAAGCATTTAGCGCTTGCTTTCATGTGCTTTTGTGGCTGAAAAATAAAGTAATGGAATGTAATAGAATCTGTGCCTTCTGAGGAGGAACCACAAGACAGTGGAAATTAAGGGTACCTCTTATTAATATCTACCAGAGATGGAAAAAGTGAGGGTTGAGCAGATGCAAGCCTCAAGGTCAGGCAGTTGTCCTTTTCCTCAGCAGGGTGTGGCACAGAGATGACGAAGCAGCTAGTCACAGACATGGCAGGAGATCCCGACTATGGAACAGAAAAGCAAAATAAATAAATATTAAGGGGATGTGAGCCAAGATTATGATTCACTAGATTCTTGAACTCAGTCAATAATACATTAAAAAAAAACATTTCTGCGTTTGATGTAATAAAAAAATGAAATTTGTGATATTGAGTGTTTATTTCTAAGAAACTAGCAGATAAAAAAAAAGTAGTTTGTGAGGGTGATGGTTTTAAAGTAAATGGGCTCGTCATCGTCTGTGCTAATCAAATCTTAGTGGTGTGTTACTCATGGCTTCATCAGTGTGGCAAAGGATTTATTCCCAGTGCTTTAAATGTGCTTTTTGCTGTCTTGGATCAGAGCAGGGAGAGCGGCCAGTTAATAGCAGCCTATTGACACTGAACCATCTGTTTAGGTGGATGCTGTCCAGCACAGTGGAGAGAGGGAGGAACAGACAGAGAAAGTGTCAGATAAAGGGAGAGGAGTGGGTGATGATGAATGGATGATAGAAGGGGTAATGGTAAGGTGTAAAGCAGTGTGTTAGCAAATTGCTAGTTTTAACTGATGTTTATGTCAACAGGGGAGGAAAAATATATGTAGAGAGACTCACACTCACATCAAGGATGCGGCACATAATATTGTTTACATGTTTTAAATTAGCACATTTTCCCTTTCTTTAAAAAAAAATTGTTCGCTGGTAGCAAGTTAAGTGATGGTGTCATTAACAGCATTACTATGTTATGGCACTGTTGTACCGTCTTGGTGCCAATTCCACTTATTTTTTTTTTCCCTTAGAAAAAGACTGCTAGCCGCATCCCTCTTCCGTAAAGCCACGGTCTCTGGGGATGGCTGGTCCGGCATAGCCCTGGGGGGAGCTGTCAGTTGAATCATTCAGAGTGAGAGCTGATTCCTCAGTCAGCTGCCTCTCAAGCCTTCCTCTCTGACCCAGCCTCACTCCCCTGAGCCCCTGATTGCTGTCACCATAGTGATTCTCTGTGTACTGCCGGCTGGTCTCTACTTCCCGACTAAGCCCCCCGCACCCGGCCTCACACAACTGCCCATCTCTAACTCTGAGCCTCTTGTGCCCTGTGTTTTCATTTTTGCATGACTTGTTTCTTCATCGATGATGGACTATATGTGTGGAAGTCCTCAATTGGTCAGAGTAAAAAGGATTTCCCTGTACTTGCTGGAATACAAATGTAGAAAAACACAGATTTCCTCCCCTTGAATACACATATGCTGGGATAAAAAAAACCAAGACACAGAAATTCTTTGTGTCAGTGGGTTGGTTTTTTTTGTGGCACTAAGCTACAAACACTGACTTATTTGATCAGTTTGCAATTCAGAAGAAACACTATCTTTCTGAAAGAATGAAAATATCTTTGCATTGCCCAAGCTACCTTTTTTGTATACATTTTCCACTGATTTTTAATGATGACGTGTAATCCAGACACTACCAACCCACACTCAAAATCAAATTTAACCATGACTGGGTTATCTACATGTGAAGCACGATCATATGTTCAGAGGGGTCAAATATATTTTTATAGGTGTGTGAAAATACACTCTCTTGAGAGATAATTAAAATTTGAGAGTCCACATGTGTGGACTGTACCTCTCTTTTGTGTTATTCTTACTTACTTGCATATTTCCACAACCCTCTATCCATAACACATACTGTGTATGCATGAACATAGAACCTCAGCTACTGTTGTATATAGTGTATTATCTTATTTATTTTGTATTTCTTGACTTTATATCTTGGTATACTCTTGTATTCTTCACCTATCTGTACCTGAGCTGTGGTAACGCACAAATTTCGTCGCTGTGGGATCAATAAAGTCGTATTTTATCTTATCTTATCTTAGTCTGGTTTGCAGTGATCCACTGAGCAGACACCAGTACAAGAAATAAAGCACACACATGCAACTTGGGGAGAAAGATGAAAGATTTTTTTTTTACTCTTTTTTTTTCAACTTCTTCAGGCATTTTTTAAAGAGGACACACTATTGTAGAATGCAAACCTTTAAAAGAAGAGGAACACCATAAAAAGATTTCATGCACCTTTACATTCTCCTGTAATATCAGTAATGTGGATAGACATTTAAATTATAAAACAAGTTTTATGTCCTGTCCTAACTTCCACTGCAGGATACCATTATTTCACAGCCATATAGTATTGTTATAATATCAGATAAGTTTTTGGAATTAAATTTTGTCTTTCACGAACCGATGTGAGTTTCAGCCATGAGATGTAGTTACACTAAGTATCCATAGTGCTTCAACTGTAGAAGAGACAAGCCAGGATCTTATGGAACATCCAAATACTCCCATGCAGCCTCTCTATTTGATAAGAGCTGAGAAACAAGGGAACATGTAGTGTGTCTAATTCATTCTTCTCATGCTCCATAATTCAATTTCAATCTCTCGCTTGAAAATGAATGATTGTACCACCATACAGCTCTTTAATTGGCATAGTGTTAAAGGAATGACATGGCATGGCGGACAGCTATTCAATTTTCAATTTTAACAAAATATTACACAGGAGCCCGGTATTCTCTTCCTGTCATCTGAGAAATAATCAGTCCGGCCTATCTACTCAGTGGCCTGTTGATGCTCGACATCAAATACAGATCACACATGCACACAGGAAAAAAAAATCATTGCCCTCTCTCTGGTCTTATTCATTTAGTACTGTTACACACAGCTTATAACCTGAAAATCTGCAGCAGCCTGTATGCTCTTGCTCCAGGAGTTGTGCCACTGCTCATTTGATGTACTTAATCAGGTGCAGCCTTTGTAATGGGAAAGGAATAGGGCCAGGCTTGATTGGCCTTGATGACATCTCTGCTCCAATTGTCTAGAAAATCTCCAGCTTTAATCAATCTGCAGGATAATTCAGAATCTCTGGCTGCTGCTAGCAATGATTGGCTTTTTCTCTGAAAATAAATTCAAAATGAGGTTTATTTCAGGTATGACTGCAATAAAACTGAGGAGTGTGCCGTCTACAGATTATTATTTAATTTGGAATGGGAGTCTTGTCTAGTTTGCTGATTCCTGTAGAATGTAAATGTCGCCAGTGTACATTGTTGGTACACTTCTATGGCTTGTGCATGGCGCAACACCACAGGGCTTCGCAGTGGGTGATAACAACTGCCAAGTTCTAACTATCTATTGGCATCCAGCTACCAAGCATCTGTGATAACAGTAAGTACAGCTTAAAGGACACTTTACAAGAATACTCACCACAGTCATAGCCTGTACATCATCTTGAAAAGCAGGACAAAATTAACCAGTGCCATGAATCCAACTTAGAACTAGGTTTTAAAAAAATATTCATTTAGTTATTCTTTTATATGTAGATTTGTGTGTGTGTGTATTAGAAGAAGAAGAATTACAAGATATCAAATCTTGAACATAAAGGTTTTCCACCATTTTATTACCCTTAGCCTTCATGTTGATTCAGTATATGTGAGAAATGCATGTGAAATAAGAAGGAAAGCTTACTCCCAAAGTTTTCCAGGGACTTTGACCTCCCAGGTGACACCATTTGTGTCTTATTTACACTCCTTTGGCTCCTCTTAAACTTTAGAGTTCAGTTTAAGATATTAGTGATCACGTTCAGAGCTCCTCATGATCAGATGGCTCCCTATATTAGTGAACTACTTCATCCAAGTAAACTGCTACAGTAGGTCACTGAGGTCAGTTGATTAATACTTGTTGGCTATACCTAGATCCAAGTTAAGGACAAAAGGAGATTGTGCTTTTCAGGGTGTGGCTTCCAAGTTCCATTGGATTTAAGATCTGTTAACCCTGCTGATAACTTTAAAAAGAAGCTTAAGACCCATCTCTGCAGGTCTGGTTTTTTCCATTTATTTTAGTTTGTACTGTAAAACACAGTGACTTTTATTCTTGAGAAGGACCGTATACGCAAACTTCACTTCCTTTCCTGCTAACTTGCAATTCCGTGAGTGACCTTTTCCGAGTTGCACTTTTTTGTTTGTCCTCAACCAACCATAGTTTGATAAATTACAGTTTACTTTCAATATTTAATGCTTTTTGTAACCACTAACCAAACATAATCAAACACTAGGTTTATTACTTACTCACTGCCCAGGTGAACCGATTTCTTGTGTGTCTTCTGTGCAGCGCCTCTCCCGCTTCCTCTTGCTCCGTTGCCGTGGTAACTCACAGAGCGCGTCGGCTGCTTTGTAGCAGATGGAGAGGAAGATGGAGGAGAACACTGTTAGCGACGTCGACGCTGGTGTGTAAATATGAGCCTTAACCCAGCAACCCGTTCATTGCTATACAAGCAGAGGGAAGCTCTTGATAGCCTGTTATCTGACAATAATATGCGCGCGTGACTGGCTCGCTACGTCTCTTTATATGGACGCTAACGTTAATAGTGTTGACCTCCTAGCTAGCAGGTGCAAAAATGTAAACACAGTCCTGTCACCAGCAAGCGTGAGCTAGCTGTGCTGCTGTCGACTATATTCAACCATATTATGAGCTGCATGTATGTTTAGATAATTGCTGACAGGACAAAGTTAACCGCTGCATAGACGAGCAGACGTGCAGGTGTACTGTTTGTTAAATTGTGTTAGCTAGCTTTGTTACTCAGACTGCATTGAGCTGCTGGGGAGCTAATTAGCTTTACGTTGTACCTGAAGTTTCCTCTTGGTGATGAAAACCGGTGTTTGTCCGTTATCCTTCTAAATGAAAGCTACCGTAAATGAGCAACTCTTAAACGCACATTTGAACCAACAATATGATTTGTTGTGGCAGGAGTTTTGTCATGTTTATCATATGTTTGTATACTTATACCATTCTAAGGTTGCGAATAGCTTTGAATTAAGTTAAACGTGATTGATGGTGGTAATACCTCAGTAATGTAGAAACAGGGGAACGTGACGGGCTCAGATAGGTATAATTTAGTTCAGTTACATTTTTTAAAATTAATTACCACCTCTGTACTCCACAGCTGTGAAAAACCAATTTGCCACCGTCCTGATTATTTTTGTTTGCGTATTTGTACAAAGTACAAATATTTGTACAGCTTTATTACTTCTTTTATATTTTAAAGATCTAAACTAAATATACTACCTTTTTATTTGCATGCATAAGAAATGGAAATAAGTATTCACTTATTAAAAGGCCAGTTGTACGGCACTTGTTCAAGTAACCTTGAAGTAACCTTGAACAAGTGAAACTTGTTCACTTGTTGTAACCATGTGTTGAAATTTTCTGTTGAAATGAAAAGTCTAATTACTACTTACTACTAAATACTAATACCAATAAAATCTATAAAATCAACTCTTCTTATACTGTTGATGTTGTGTGGAGGGCAACCAATGCTTCACATTTAAGCATTATGTGAATTAGATATCCTTATCCTTATATCTTGTATTCTTTATAGACTTGGTGTGTGCCTCTCTTTTTTTTGTAACAAAAGTCAGCATGACAAAAATATAACAAAAGGGACCATTTCTTTTTTCTATTGGAGTAAAAACATGTCCTTACTTTAATAACAACAACTGTATTATATCATATGAAATTTTCATATGATACGAACTAAGGGTTTACACACAGTAGTCTGGGACTCCTTTGAGTAAAGTTAAACTCTACATTTTGCACTTATTCTTCAGGCCGTGAAGCTGGGGGAGAGGATGCCTTGGTGGGCAATGTAAACAAGCTGATGGTGAGCCCGCCAGGATACTCAGGAACTCCACGAAAAGGACATCTGGTTTTTGATGCATGCTTTGAAAGTGGTGAGTAATTGCAAAACACAATATTTAACATTTAGACATAATCACAGGGTGCACACTTGGATGGAAAAGCAATACTTTCTTCTGCTGACTGACACCTTTATTTAAGCAGATTTGTTTAGCAAAAAAGTCAGATAATGGTTAAATCAGATGCTGTAATGACAGCTCCCCACATCCTGCAAGCACAGTGACCAAATCACAACAATCCCTCCTTCTCCATGCAACCCATGTTCTCAGTGAAGGGTGGGTATACATGCTGACATTTGGGGAAAAAAATCTATTATTAAATAATATCTTGCTGTCATAAGATTTTGTGTTGAACCCAAATATTACTGGTTGTCACTGCTCTCCTAGAACACTGACTGCAGTTGTCCAGAACCAGTCAGTGGGTCAACTTTAGCTAGATGCTATTTGAACAT
The DNA here is from genome assembly GCA_015107715.1 of Tylochromis polylepis. Classification (NCBI taxonomy): domain Eukaryota; kingdom Metazoa; phylum Chordata; class Actinopteri; order Cichliformes; family Cichlidae; genus Tylochromis; species Tylochromis polylepis. The sequence goes on from VVHJ01065220.1 coordinate 62,100, forward strand.
TTGTACATTACTTTTGTTAGATGATGTTAATATTTGTAGTTTAAAACAATTTTAAATCTGACATGCGTGTGTCCATTGTTAGGTAGCATTTTGTATATTTGCCCTGGCTTTGTATTGACATGGCTGAATCTGAATTTTTTTAAACAATAATAAAAAACTTGATGGACAAAGTGGTAACCTATGACATCCATTATTCATGTTCTTGGGCTGGAGTGTGGTTGTGGTCAGAACACAGTTTTCAGGCTTATTGTATTTGCTACCTTTTTAATTGAGCTTGCAATTTTTTAACAGAAAAGTTAGTTTTTATTACATCACCTGGATTGTCTCTACTGTGGCTTTGCTCCCTTAGTGTCTCCCATCTGTGTGTTAGCAAGAGCATAAACTACACCGATCTCTACATCATCCTGTCTGTTATCTTCCATTTCATTTGTCTGAAATTGTTTTCTAAAACTTTTTATCTGTACACAGGGTCCTCACAGTTCAGACATTTTTTTGTTGTTGTTGTAAAAGTGGATGAGATGCTGGGACTATTGATCCCTGAAATCTTTTCACAGTAAACTGGGCAACAACCCTGTTGCACTCTGTTTTTTCCCCTGCCTTGTTTTTCCTTATCTAGCAGTTGAGAATCAATTTGATTTGCGTATTTGACTGCAATCTACTGACGAAGCTGTGATTTCTGCTTGCCCTAGCACTAATTTGGAAGACTTAAAGAAGTTCCAAGACGCAATAATAACTACAGACTCATTTTGTTAACAGTAGTAAGTGTTACCTTAATTTTATGGGAGACGGTGACATTTTTAGTTTTTACTGAGGCTGCATTAAAGACACCAGCACAGCAGTCTCTTTGTTTAAGCAGTCAAACACACCACAGAGCTTTAGACATAAAAGATGCTCTGCTTTTAATTTTTTTTTTCAGAAGTTGCTGGTGTTTCCCTTTTTATACGCAACTACTTGTTTACGCACATTACGTTGCATTTAGCTACATTTTTATTTAATTTGTTAAATCAAACCCACATGTTCAAACAATCTGGTCATTGCTGACAGAGCCATGACCAGAGAGCACAGAATGTAAAAACAGATTGCTTGACACCATCCACACCATTAATAGGGAAAAGTCCTCATTCTTACACATATATAAAGGTTTCTGGGATCTTAAAACATTTACTATGCAAAAATAGAAGTTAGCCCAGGAATTTTAAAATAGGGGCTGCTGTGCTGTTACAAGCTAGATAACGTGTATAGCTCATGCTTAAATGTGGATGTATATGCATGTAGTATGTAGGCTTGTAAAAGATACAGTGCTGTTGTTCAGACATGTACTCACTGTCTGTATACACTATAAACATGCAGATGTTTTACATTGTGGATTATGCAGAATACCTCATTGGCTCTGGTTCAGATTTGATTATTCGTTCAAACCTCTGCACACAGGGCCGAACCATTTGAATATTGCATTACATCCACAAGAGGGCAAACCATTACCTGGACAGACATACTTATAAAGGCATTTCAACTTAAAGATCTCTTTTAAAAGATCTACATTCCAACTCATTACAAAAACTAAACAAAATAATTTAGTTAAGTTGTAGTTAATAGGGATTTGACAACCTATTCGAACTCTGCTGTGAAAAGCGTGGAACAGCAATTATCTTTTCCTTAGCATGAAATGGAAAGTAACAAAGCATCAGGGAGTGGCAGGAAGCTTTTATCAGTATATTTTCTCTGAAGCTGAGGTAGGTTGCGAACTATCGGCCATCATTACTGCAGGATTATTGTTGATTATTTGGGGTCTTAATTGACTCATGTTGGGCCAAAGCGCCAGTGAATCTTGTGTTTATTTAAGATTTTTTTTAGACACAAGTTACAACTGCTTAGTTAGCTAACGTATGCTAATGTATTTGCTGTTATCATTTACTGTGAATTGCAAATATAAAAAGAGGCTGAAAAAGTTAGTATAACAAAAAATTATTTTATTTTAATTATTTTGATTACTTTCCACAATTAATTTTCATAGTTTGATTGGAAAAAAAATCAATTATATAATTGAATTGAGGCTGCTGTACGCATAAAGTAAGATGAAGTTAAATATGCTCTAGAGTACTTTGTTAATGGCCTTGCTTTCTGCTAGTGGAGTGGCATTAAAATGAAAATGAAGAACTGCATGTTGCACTGACAAGGTCGGCTGGTTAGACCCACAAGCAGGCAAACACTCAAGCACCAAGTAGGCAAAATAAATCAGGGAACCAGCAGGCTCTCTCTGGGACTGAATCACTGTGTGGAGATTAGGTTCAGATGGTGCTCAGATTTCATATTTCCACAGATAAGCCCATTTTGGTTTCTGCAGACTCAGATGAGCTTTAACTTCACCCTGTTTACTTTCTGTTGTCTGACTTTGGTGTCAGTGTCAGTGTTGTTCTCCAACATTGATTCTCTGATGCACTTGATTTTCAGCAACCTGGAGGTCAGTGGATTACTAACAATTAAGTTGGGTTAGGCTTATTCACAAGAGGAAAGACAATCTTTTATAGACATATAGTGGGATAGATAAACCCTATCAGACACATGTGAAGGAGAGTACAAATATATAGTACCAGTGTGTTATATTAGGAGGATTTTGCTGCGATATCAATGTGGTAATTGCCCTTTTTATAAATTTGCTTTTTTCCCCCCAGATGACATGGCCAGAGGAGCTCAGGCATTGATTAATGGGTGCTGAGCTCCCTCACAGGGATCAGCTAACATATACATGTCTGTGGCTCCGGATGTATCTCCTGAATGATTTATGGAATTGATATTAATCTCTTTCCAGTAAATGCATTACTAAAGTTAGAATATGGGATAAATTGATATTTTTCAGATATTCTCAAATTAATGCCCTGTTGCTGTTTCATTTAAACACCACTGGTTTTAACAGCATTACTTTAAAGTTCCACTTCATAGTTTATAATTTTATTTTCTACAGAAATTCTTTACATGTGCATTTAAACTATTTTTCTATAAGTTATACTCCATCTGAAATCTATGTATTTGTCTACAACCTCATGCACTCGGTATTCATATGTTCTTTGTCATTATTTACCATAGTATAAATAAATGTGCTGCAAACAAAATACCACTGTCTTTGTTAAAGATAATATTACTTTTTAATTCTAAATTCTTCTAAATTCTAAATTAAAATTTAACAAAATAAAAAGCCAAAATTTTGGCATTTAAAAAACTTCTTAATTTATGTATGTTTGATTAACTTGTTCTGAGGTTCCCAAGGACTAAATTGAACATCAGGTAAGAAATACACATTTATATAAATTTATCAGAGGAAGAGTTCTCTTTGCCCCTCTCTTATCAGATAAATAATACTAAACATAAAATAAATGATAAAAAGTACGACTGTGGAATTACCCTAAGTTGCCTGTCTGTTTTTGAATGTATGTTTATTAAGTGGAAACTTGCATTAGGAGAAGTTCTTATTCATAATATTTCTCACCATAAGAGTGCACAGATTAACTTTAAAAACAGTCCTTCGATAAGAACTTTAATGTTGTGGTAGAGAAAATACATGCACTTAAATTGTGAAAGAGCAAGATCTGTTCCCTTGTTCTTTAATTGTATTAAGGATGTTGAACAGTAGCAAATGTGTAGGTTCACCTAACCTGAGAATACCTGCCATATTGTGCTTACTGTAAATTTTGTGCCTGTGTTCACACTTTATAAGACAGATTGCATAAGTGAAGAATGTAAAATGAGCTCCTGGTTTCATATATTCAGTCTGATATTTGTGATACCAGTGAGGGAGAGGAAACTGGAGACAAATATGTAAGCTCCTGCCACACATGTTCATTTCTCAAGGCAATTGAATGGGCCTTTTATGACAGTCTGTGTCTGTTTTACGTCTCTCATACTAGATTGAATAGTCAGTATTTCAAGCAGATGTTTTCATGTGAAAATTATGCATACCTATAGGAAGGATCTTTGCCTGTCTCCTGATGCTATCGGCATTCCATGTACATTTCCATAAAGCACAGCTTTTATTTTCATATAGTACAGAATAAAATCTAATTGGTGTATTAAAACAGACACTGGTTATGTAAGCTGTTTGCCAAAGGTATAAAACCTAATTTACATTTAGATGAGGCTTAATTCGATTTGTTGTCTGTGCTGTGCTGATCAAGTCAGTGATGGCCGACAGATTTACATACAGTGTGTCTCAGTCAACAGGCCCTCTGACACAGAGTCATTATAAACCATTAAATGCCTTTTACTGTACTATGCCTAAAATATGAGCATGACAATTCTCTCAACTATGCAGTGTTTGGTACAGTACGACTTCAACACTGTGGCTATTTTCATTCTCACTGGTTTTGTTGAGCGTTTTGGAGTGTATAATTTGTCCAGTGTTATTAACACCCATGTAAACATGGAGTTTTACTTACTGAGATCATCTTTTTTTATGTAGTATAGTCGGAAATAGACGATTTTGCTAATCTGTAAACATTTAAGTTCTGGCCTATTGTTGTGTATTGTGTCAAATGGCAGAGATTCGTGAAAGTGATAAAAGAAGTCTAATTGTTTTTAGAGTGAAATCCAAATGACATTCTTATCTTGTCTTGTCACATTGGTTTTGTCACACGCTCCAACTGTTGACATTTTTAGCTAAGTTCCAAATTCTTTTGTGAATGCATCCTCACAATGTCGCTGACTAAAGTGCCATCTGTCTGTACAAAGAATGACACTGACAGTGCAGGCCTATTGTTTTACTGCACCTCTGGACCTTGCACCAGATATAATTAAGCACTCATTGATTAGACAGACCGCTCTCTGCTGACAGTGGCTTGCATGGTCAAAGAAATTCCCCAGCGGTGACAAGTGTTTAATTGGGTCTATTGATAAGGACAACTCATAGACTTTATAGTCAATTCACTCAATACAATCCAACTTATATTGCAGACTGGAGAACAGATATTGTCGAACTGCTATGTCCATATTGTACTACAACCAAAATAGTCAAGGCTGTCAGATACTTTTTGAAGTCATAATGTTTCCTGAGTAATTAACCTGATTCGTAAATCATGTAACAGCTTGTTAGACTAAGAAAATAAAAAATTACACACTGATTCATGGTAGTACGTTTATTTATGTTTGCAGGAATAGCTCTCTTAATGTCCCACCAAAGCATTTAGTAGATTTGCTGAAGTGCTTGGAATCTTTGTCCTGTTGGATGACCTAGTGGTGGCCAGGCTTTAGCTGTTGAACAAATGACCTCACATTTGACTATAGAATATTTTGCTATAGAGAGAAGTTTATGGTCAACTCAATGACTTTAAGCTGCCTAGTTTCTGTGGTGGCAAAACAAGCCCAAATCATCACCCTCCACCACTGTGCTAATAGCTGGTATGACGTGTTTGTGCCTATATGTGTTGTTGTGCATTATGACCAGACGTCTCCATTTTTTCTCATCTGTCCAGAGGAAATTCTTCCAGAATCCTTGTGGTTTGTTCAGATGCAACTCTTTTTTTTTGTGGTTTTTTTATTAGAGAGAAGAGGTTTTCTTTTGGCAGTCCTTCCATACAAGACATAACTTGTTCAGTCTTCTTCTTATTGTGCTGTTATGAACCTTAACATGCTAACTGATGCCTGTAGGGTCTGAGATCTCTTGGGTTTTTTTGCACTTTCCCTGAGCATTGCATGGTCTGACCTTGAGCTGACTTTGATGGGATGTGTTCTCTTAGGAAGATTGTGTTGTTGTGTTAAGACACACCTGAATGCACTAGACAAAAATGTCCAAAACTTCTACTTTCAGAGGTGATCACACTTGCTGATGATCAGTTAAAGTGCATTTGATTAGTTGCGCCTGGCTGCTACTTACCCTCTTAATTCATGTGAAAGCAGTAAGCGTGTCCTTAGTTTTTTACACAACTGCATATTAACTTCCAATTAGATAAATAATGAATATCTTATCGAACTTAGTAATATAATAAGGACTTATTGTGCACCACTTTGTACGGAAAACCTACAAACAGATATTCATTACTACATGGATGTTCATATCATTAAGGCATCTTTAAAAAAGAAGTGTTCCTGTGTCTCAGTTCCACTGCATATGTTGCTTATATAGCCCTAACAGTGACTTTTGAAGACTAAATAGCAGATTTAGAACAAAGATTTTTAAAAAGATGTTAGAAATATGAGTGTGTAAAACAAGCTTCTAATCATTAAAACCCAATTAAAATACTGAATTATACTCCTAATACTTTGGATATACTTATTATAGCCTAATACTTGAATTAAAACAAAGCAGTTTCAATGTGCCATTCAATATTCACTTTTGACTAAAGATATGGGCACCATTAGTAACAGATACTGGCACGTTTTTTTTATCTCTGACCCGGCTCTTAGGGAACTACAAATGCAATAATTGTCAGCAATGTAATTTTACTTGTAAAACAAAGATTTTATATTATCCGGATACGCGCAAGACTTTTCCAATTAAAGGGATAATTTAATGTAAAACCAGTAATGTGATAAACATGCTTAAATGTCCTTGTGGGTTGGCATATATTGGTAAAACATCCAGACCTCTGAAAAGTAGAATTTTTCGAACATCAGAATCAGAATCAGAGAAACTTTACTAATCCCAGAGGGAAATTGAGTAGATGTGCTATTGAACACAGACGTGCTATTGGAAATTGTGATCAGAAAAGTCCAGTTGCCCACCACTTTAAGCATATGAATCACAATATGTCTTGTCTTAGTTATATTGGGATTGAGCATGTACATCTCGCAAAAAGAGAAGAGGGCATTAATACTTAACTTTTACAGTGTGAACTTTATTGGATTTTCACTCTAGAGACGTTAGCTCCAAAAAGTCTTAACAAAGAAATGGACATTCGTCCTTTTTTATGACTCCTTGTATTTCAGTGTTATATTGTATGTTGAGTTTTTCAGTGTATTTCTTATGGATTTACGTGTTTTCAGTTGAGGGTCATATTGTATTTACTGCATCTAATAATGCAAGCGCCCCTTTAGACTTGATGACGGGAATACCGGACGGCAGTGTAGTATCTTATAAAGAGCCTTGATATTGCATTTTGTGTATATATTTCTTAATAACAATGTTTTACACGACAGATACTATATAGGACGATATAGCAAATTTTTTATTTGTCTAATCAACTTCATTAATTTTCATTGTTAGATATTATTTGTTTTGAACTTCAGCATATTATGGATTAAGGATATTATGTTTTGTTTTTGTTTTTTATTTATTTTCTGTTTATTTTTACCTTTTTTTGTGGAGACATCTTTTTATGTTTATGTTGCAAATTGTTTGTCCTATATAAGATCTGGTTCTTGATTGGATGTTATCACTGTCGGTTGTGGTCATGTGACTGTTCACAGGTGATTTAAAATGGTACTGTATTGTGTTTCATTGTCTAATGAAGAGCAGGTAGGGATGGGAATTGATAAGAATTTAACGATTCCGATTCCATTATCAATATCACTTATCATCCAATTCCTTATCGATTCTCATTGGCTCCACTTTGAGAGTCACCACCATCTCTCAGCTGCATTCATGCAAATTAATATATGCTGTGTTGTCAAATGTTTGTGCATGTTGGAGGTATTTCCCCTCTTTGGTGTGATCACTGTTGGGTCATTACTCAAAAAAAGTAAAGTAAAAAAGTTGTTACATATATTACAAAAAACGCTTTTCTTACAAGTAATGCAGTACGTTACTTAATTACACCCAGGAGAAAGACATTTGTTATACTACTTGTATACTTATATACTTATGTTATACTATACGTTACTTTCATGTTACTATGTAAAATGATCTGAAACACATCCATCCATCTTCTTCCGCTTATCCGGGGCCGGGTCGCGGGGGCAGCAGCCTAAGCAGAGAAGCCCAGACCTTCCTCTTCCCGGCCACCTCCTTCTAGCTTGTCCGGGGGAACACCAAGGCGTTCCCAGGCCAGCCAAGAGATATAATCTCTCCAGTGTGTCCTGGGTCTGCCCCGGGGCCTCCTCCCGGTGGGACATACCCGGAACACCTCACCCAAGAGGCGCCCAGGAGGCATCCTGGTCAGATGCCCGAACCACCTCAACTGGCTCCTTTCGATGTGGAGGAGCAGCGGCTCTACTCTGAGCCCCTCCCGGATGGCAGAACTTCTCACCCTATCTCTAAGGGAGACGCCAGCCACCCTTCGGAGGAAGCCCATTTCTGCCGCTTGTATCTGCGATCTCGTTCTTTCGGTCACTACCCACAGCTCGTGACCATAGGTGGGGGTGGGGACGTAGATCGACCGGTAAATCGAGAGCTTCGCTTTTACACTCAGCTCTCGCTTCACCACAACAGCGTCTGCGTCTGCATCACTGCAGCCGCAGCACCAATCCATCTGTCGACCTCCCGCTCCCTTCTCCCGTCACTCGTGAACAAGACCCCGAGATACTTAAACTCCTCCACTTGGGGCAGGAACTCATTTTCTCATTCTTAAAATATCTAAGATATTTTACAAAGAATAAAAGTTGGATTAAAACCAGTTATATAGACCTAAGACCAGAAGGGGAGTGTATGAGGTGTGATCCCACTCCTGAAATTCAGATAAATTATCTCCACTTGATATTTGTATTATTTAACTTTTTAATTAAATTTTTGTGCTCTCAAAGTATCTGATGTAACTATTTAATAACTGTATGTTGAATATCAGGACAAGCTAATATCATTTCTGATGCAAAGTGCAGTGTCACCCCGCTCAAGTGATACTCATCAGCAGCAGCGACATGGAGATACATCAGAACTGAGGAAATGGTGAACAAGGCAAATAGAGTTTAGAGGAATGAACGTAGGTTGAAGATGCATACTTCAGCATCAGAAAGAAATGAGATAACACTGGTTCACTAACAAGTCTTTTATCCCAGTGAGGAGGTCAGTTCTTTTCTCGATATCTCTTCTGTAACAACTGGCTCTCAAAGGGTACCAATGCAGAACTGACTCTGTAAAAGCTGTGGTATCAAAGTCAGGCCAGGCTTAAGTTACCCTTAAATGCCACAGAACATCAGAGAGACGACTATATGGCACATAAACTATACTGCCAGAAGTACTCGCTTGTCTGCCTTCACACACATACTTGAGTGGCACCCCATTATTAATCCATAGAGTTTATAGGATGTCAGCCCACCCTTTGCAGCTATAACAGCGTCAACTCTTCTGGGAAGGGTTTTCACAAGGTTTACGAATGTTTATGGGAATTTTTCACTGTTCTTCCAGAAGCGTATTTGTGAGGTCAGACACTGATGTTGGATGAGAAGGCCTGGCTCACAGTATCCACTCTGATCTCAGAGGTGCTCTGTGCAGGCCAAACTTGCACCAGTGGCTTTATGGAGCTTGCTTTGTGCACTGGTGCTCAGGCATGTTAGAACGGGAAGGGGCCATCCCCAAACTGTTCCCGCAAAGTTGGGAGCATGAAATTGTCCAAATTGTGTTGGTATCCTGAAGCATTAAGAGTTTCGTGACTGAACTTGCTGCACAGGTGGTATCCTGTCACTGTACCACACTGGAGTTCACTGAGCTCCTGAGAGCGACCCAGTCTTTCACAAATGTTCTGTATGCCTAGGTGTTTGATTTTATGCACCTGTGGCTGTGGAAGTGATCGGAACACCTGAATGGAGTTTGTTTGGATTTGTTACAAGTGTTACTGCTAAAGGAGGCCGAGGAGTAACTAAACATCTGACACAAAGAGCAGGAAAGTGCAGGAGGGACAGGTGAAGAGGCCATGCTGCCAGCAAGTTGGCTACGAGCTAAACTAAGCTAGCGAAACAGTACAGACACAGTGAGTGAAAACTTTGGCTATAAATTAGGTAGTGACTTCACAGAAAGTGTGCTTCGGATGAAGCACGTGAAGATTAACTATAAAAATGAATGTATCTAAAAGTTTTTTAATTAAATTGCTAAGCAGATAAGCTACTCAAAAACACCACTGTGTTTGAGCAGGAACAGGAAGTGATACTCTACCACAGAGAGAGCGAACACCAAGTGACAGCGCCACCAAGAGGCTCCCAACATGTGTAGTATCCTCAGAAACCTTAGAATCTCAGCTAAATGCTATATAAACCATTTCTACAACCACCAAACACAGCGAAAACAAGCAATGATTAAAATAGTAGTCATGTAAATGCATAAACGTCCGCTAAACAAACACAACATAGCCAAAAATTCTTCAGATTTCATGTAACCGGGTACAAAAAAAAAGGCTAGTTAGCCTCCAGAGCTATTACCGATTCCAAAACACCAAGTTTCACCACGCTCCGACCAGAATTCACTGAACCAGGTGCAAAAGAAGACCACAAAAATGTGTAGCGTAGCAAATGTGCTAAAATAAAGCATTTTCCGTTGTTTTTCACAGGCAGCCGATAGCCGTTGTAGCTTTTGATAATGGAGGAGCTAACGCGACGCATCAGAGCCACTTCCGTCAACAATCACCATTTTAGACCCAGTTACAGACATGTTAAATTTGGAACCACATGGGGTCTGGCCTTGCAACTTCTGATTGGTTGAAGTGACATGACTGCGGCATCGTTACCGTAATTCTATTGGTTCAAATGATTAAAAAGAGGCGCCAATCATGCAAATCAGCTAAAAGAGGCCAAAGCTACATCCCCTCAGAGTTTAAAGTGCCAGAGGCCATTTAAAGTCACCAGGGTGCAGGGCAGAAAGGGCCCGCTGACTGTGAATGTGTGGTTAATTCTTCAAAAATATTCAAAATAAAAGCATTTTTAGGCATGTTAATGAAATTAAGTAATTTCTGCAGTTTAATACCTAAAAAATTCAACTCAAATATGGTGTCCAGAGTGTGCCAAAATTGGATTGACCTGTGCAGCGCCTGAACATTTGTGCATTAGCAGTGCTGTAAGTTTTCACTGTTTCACTTTAGAAGCATAAATCTTTGCACAGATGATGTTTATATGTTGATTACTGAATTTCTGGATTAAAATGTGAACTAAAGCATATTTTTAAAAGGGTTATATGCTAAAGATTAATGCATAAAGTGAACTTCATGTTTTTTGTTCAAACAAATCATTGTTAGGCCTTCACCATGCATCTCACCACAATAATATTCAGGTTTAGTTCACAGACCTTCACCTTTTTTTCTAGTAATATCCTGAAAAATAGTGAGGTGACTTGAGATAGATTACATCACTTTAACTGCATCAAAGCTTTGATTTTCTGTTAAGCTACAACATAACTGAGCATGAGCTCATCCCATCAGCGCCACTGAGGTGGATCTGTCAGTTTTCAGTGGACCAGAATCTAAAAATGTTTCCTGATTTTTTTCCTAGTATTTCCTACTACTCAGTGCATAAACGTAACCTGTTAGTGAAAGTGAAAGTCAGAAGCAAGTGAACAATAAAACAAATTTGTAAGTAGGAAAAGGGGGGAAAACACAAACCACAGTTGGCTGAAATCTGTGACTAAACTTCTAAAATGGACTTTATGGGTCTCTAAAATAGAACTGCAGACAGCAAAGGCTATGTTGTGTATACTGGGAGGATGCAGTCAATATTTGACACAACATATTTCACCCAGTACCAGGACATGCTGAATATTTACACTAACTCAAGCACACTAAAATTATTCCCTCTATCCTTTCAGAATACATGAAAACAACAAAGTATTTCGCTGTGAAGATGGTGCAAATACACAGTTTTATGTTCACATACTGTACATCTTATTGTGCAAGGAGGAAGTGGCATTAAACCCACACGGGTTGTTGAATACCTTTTCATCTTGAAGGTGCCAGCTTCTCCAGCTCTGCAGTGCATGCTGTATGCATCCCCCCCCCCACTGGGCTGTATGTAGTGCAGCACGGTGGTTAGCACTGTTGCCTCACAGCAAGTAATATCGTTCCACATCTGGCTGAAGTTACCCCAACATGTGTAATCAGTGTAAATGGCGGCACAAAAGTGGGTATCAGCTCAATGATCAACACAAGTTTTCTCAGTCTAGCTAAGAGAGCTTTCACATGAAAAAGATGGTGCAGCATGTAGCCAATCACAAGCGTGGACTGGCCTCCTGGCAAAAAAGGAAAATCAAACGATATAAATATGAAGAGATAAAAACACAGATTGAAAACAACGCAGCTATTGCAGCCAAAGCATCTGAATACAAACTATTGTAGTTATGGGCCGATGACCTACTGATGAGTCTTTTCTTTATAATTGCTATATCATGTAGTATGAATCCATCAGACTTCTTTTTTTTTAATTCAGTTTAGTTTCCTGGGTGGGGAAAAACGTCTCCAGGTTCTCTTTCTCCATCCCTCCTTCACAAAACGCAGCAGTGCATATTCCTGACGATGTGTTGCCAGTTTTCTTCTCCAGTATCGCTCATTTCCAAAATGCAGCTGTGAACATTCCTGCACCAGGGTGTCAGTTTCCTCAGTTCATGCTCAAGCCGTCTGCCATTATCTACTCAAAATGCTGTCAGAGCTAAAACGAGGATGTGGTCTCAGCTAGTGAATTTAAACCTAAACGGGAAAGCTCCCTCAGTTGTGAAGGGAAACCACCTGCACTTTGAGCTTTTACCCTCAGGGAGGCGCTATAGACAAAAAGCAGCTACACAGCAATAGCCTGTGGACTCTGCAACCCCAGGTACCAAATATCCTGACAATTATCTGAATTTATAAGAAGATAAAATTTCATCCCTACATGGTTTATCCTGCATCCTTTGTATTTATGTGGTCTGAATCCCATTACTGAATAATTACTGTAACTGTCCAGCAATCTAAATATTTTGAATGATTGTGACCAGCATTGAGTAAAAGTACATAGGACTGCCTCTAAATACTACAAAACTACAGCATTATAGCTACCATAAAACCTGTGTTGATTATTTATTGAAATGAATTAAAGACTGAAATGAATGAGATTCTGTTTTTATTATTTGTTTATTTATCTTGATGCCTGCTCAGTCATTCAGGTAAGGAAATCCCAAAAGGTTGATTGTGTTCATCTGGACGTAGCGTTTTCAGTGGGAGAAAAACTGAAATGCAAAA
>VVHJ01065221.1:12166-57733 GCA_015107715.1 Tylochromis polylepis
ATCTACTGTACAAATATTAAGCGCCTTGAGGCGACTATTGTTGTGATTTGGCGCTATATAAATAAAATTGAATTGAATTGAATTGAACTGTAATAAATTGTAATAACACAGAACTACAGTAAAAAGGCTAATAGAGACAAAAAGAAGGCTTAATAAAACAGTAAGACTTTATGAATATCATGTGACTATTTTGTTACCTTATTGATGAATAAAAATAAGGTAATCAAACACACTAATGACCCACACAGTGGTAGTCCACTGGCACAGTGGTTATCCTCGTCCCTTCATGACCTCGTTTGAGCTCATCAGTTACCTGTGTGCATACTGTGTGGTATTTGCATGTTTTCACTGACATTACCAGCAGTGTCACTGTAATTTTCCTGCTGTGTAACAGACTCTTAAGGTATCCTGAGGTAGCCTCGAGTCCTTGTGTTACCCCAAACAGCATCTGTTTGCTGGAATTTCACAACAACAACAACAAAAAGCTAAGATAGAAGTGGAAAAAATAAAAAAAAATCTGATTTGGCTCACTTCTCAATATTTCAATAGTTCAGGATTTAATTCAGAGACTTTCACAACTTCGCCACTGATTACAGCTCTTGGAGGTAATTGATCAATTTTCTTCAATGCCACACTTTTGCATTTAGGTGAAATCAGCACTTCAAAAAAATATATCTACAAACTTGACTTTATCTACCCACTAGAGCAAAAAAAAAAAAAATATTCTCGGTTTTTGTAATTATAAAACAAAGACAAATCAAACAGAGCTGCTATCTTAAAAACAAACTATTTTCTCTCAGCATTACTGATATAGCCATACAATGAGTGTGTGTCTGTCTTACATAATTAAGTCCACTTTAATCACTCTCCAAGATACTACTTGATAAACAACACCCAGTAAAAATGCTTAGTTAATAAGTAAAACAGGGAGAGAAAACCACCACAATGGTGATTTAAGTTCTGTGACTATTTTTATTATCGCTGTGAATTTGATTTTATGAGTCAAATCTGCTGGCTGGTTGACTCTGGCTCCAGTCTATTCCCAAAGCACCAAAGAGCTAAATAACATCTGCATCATGCAGCGAAGTGAAATGAAACTTGACAGCAGTGTGGCTGCATCCCCAAAGACCTATTACAGTCAGAGGACACACTTGAAAAATTAAATTATTCTACATTTTCCTGACACTCCTTACAAAAGGCGGTGCTGGCCCAAAGAGCCCACTGGGAGAACGACTACATTGGAAAATGTCAAATCTTTGGCAAATGGAAGGACCTGTCATCACAGCACAGCAAGATTATCTAGACGTGCATGATTTTCATTTCAATAATTTTTTCTACAAATTGATCTTGTTTCCATAATGTAATGACCTGCTCTTGCAACTTCTGTTCTTGTTTTCTCACACTGCAATAACTTCACAACAAGCTGATCTCATTCCCACAAGAAAATATCTTATCCTCACAAGATTAAAATGTGCTATCTTTGGAACGGCGATCGTGTTCCAGCAGGACTTGCTGTAAGAACAACATATGGATGTTGTTCTTACAAGATAACATGTTCCCAGAGGTTAATCTTGATCTGACAAGATAAAAAGAAAGCATCTTTTGGAACACTGATTTTCTCCCAACATGACTTCTTCTCCACATTAAACTGCACTTGATACTCTCTTTGTACAACTCAGAATCCTGCTTCCAAAAAAGAGCTTGTTGATTTCAGTCAGAAAAACTTGTTTTTCATGCATCTCCCCATATAGTGTGTTGCCACTGAAATATTTTGATGTTGCAAACAAACATAAAAAAGATTTTCTAGTTTATAGCCCTTGTTTCAGTGTAGCTTCTTCCCACAGTTAATGTATAAGTTACAAGCTCCCAAAAATATAGCAGTAGGGCTGATGGATATTTCAACACAAATTACATCTATAAATTTCCTATCATGAAAAAAATACACATATGGCCTCAACTTTTCTACCTTCCCAACTGTTGTCAACCTGCCCACTGTATAAATTGAAGCCTTAAATTTATGGTGGCAGTACATGGATTTTTACTGTATTTTTAATGTCATTTCAGTAAAGGTACACTAGTATAATCAGGAATATGTACTGAAAATATTATAAGTGCAAAAAAATCTACTATATTTAAGTACTGCTGATTATGTGTTAGTAAAAGAAAAACCACCAATTTAAAATATCTGTTGATGAATGACATCTGTCAGCAAGTTCATTAGGGATTCAAATGTTTTAGTTTTCAACATTAAGCCAGTCAATGACAAAGTTAGGATTATACTCGAGCACTATGAATGTGCATATGGGCACCCACGAGCACCACAGAAGTATATCTGTTGTTATGCTGCCTTCTCGTCAGTTTGTATTCTGCTGCTTGAAAACTTGGTGCCAGTATGGCTGTTGCCATTTTTCTTTGTTTGAAATTGATTTGGATGAGAAGGCAGACCCAGGAAAGTATCAGCAATGGCTAGCTGGCTTGGTTAGCATGGTGCACCTGTGTGTTTTGGTACAAGTCAACGCTAAATAAGATCAAATGGTACAAACCTGTCACCAAGTAACTGTGCTCATGAATGAACCTGTAGTACAATTTAAATGTGTAAATTATTTTTAAAATTTACAGGATGGATAGGAGTGGAAATGAGCACATGAGAGGGACAGCTCAGATTGAGCATTTGGAGACAAAGTTAGAGAGGAATGGCTGAGATGGTTTGGACATGTGCAGAGGAGGGATAGTGAGCGTAATGAAGATGTAGGTGCCAGGCAGGAGGAAAAGATGAAGACCCCAGAGAAAGTTCACGGATGCAGAGGATTTGTGTGACAGAAGATACTAGGGATAGGGAAGGAAGGAGATAATCTGCTGTGGTGACTCCTAAACAGAAAAAATAAACACTGTGCAGCTGTGCTGAAGGGGGTGGTCGTGGTGGGGTGGTAAAGCTTTCTTTTTTAAATGGCAGTGTTTGGGGTCTGTCTGAATTTTAAAGCAGTTGTACTTACAGAGAGGGAAATAATTATTTGGATGTAAGGAGCATGTAGGACTCTGTGTGGCTGTCCCTGCTGAATTTGTAATGAACAGTCTAATTTTTATAGTACTTTCAGTTTAGTGGGGAGAGACAGAATATCAACCAAAAATCCAGAAAAACCACATTACATAAAAGTCATAAGTTGCTTTGCATGTCATTGAGTGAAATAAATATTTGATGCCCTTCAACCCAACTGGAATTCCCAGATTGGCTGTGTGTCATACAACTAGTCAATTACAGATGCTTCTGATTGCAACTTATTATGTGTATAAAATACTGATGTCCTCACAATCATTTTTCCCCCATTCCAACCTCTCCACCACCATGGGAAAAACAAAAGAACTATCAAAGGACATCAGGAACCAAACCGTAGACCTGCACAAGGCTGGAATGGACTATAAGACCATCAGCAAGAAGCTTGATGAGAAAATGGCAAATGTTGGTGTGATTATTTGGAAATGAAAGAAATAAAAATGACCACCAACTGCCCTCAGTCTGGAGCTCCATGCAAGATCTTGCCTCATGGGGTTAGAATGATCATGAGAAAGGTGATGTATCAGCCCAAAACTCGGAGGTAACACACAATGCTGTGATGGATTGAAATCTTGCAGCATCCACAAGGTCCCTCTGGTCAAGAAGGCACATGTACAGGCCCTGTGTGGGTGCACAGTGGGGGAATCCCCTGCTGAATTTGTAATGGACATCTAAATCACTCAGAGAAAGCTTGGGAGAAACTGCTGTGGTCAGATGAAACCAAAATCACACCACCCCCACACTCAAGCATGGAAGAAGAAACATTATGCTTTTATATTTTTCTGTTAAGGGTATAGGAGGATTTCACCAGGATGGCACCATGTACTGTAAAATCTTGAACAAGAGCCTCCTTCCCTCAGCCAGAACACTGAAGATGACTCATAGATGGGTCTTCAAGCATAATAATGACCCAAAACCAAGGTGCACCCCACTGTGCACTGACATCCACACAGTGCCCTAAATGCTTCTTATATCCTTGAATGAAACTTACGTCACTATGACCCGTGCAGACCATTGTGTACTCATGGATATGGAAAGCATTAGACATGTGAGTTAACACTTAAATGAGAGATCCTTATGAGATCCTTAAATGATAATCCTTTGTTTAACCTTCTACAACCCACCATTAATGAGACAAATAAACGTTAACATCTTTCTAATATTGTAGGGTCTTTACAATATAAAGTGTCTTGAGGTGGCTGTGGCTGTGAATTGGTGTTATATCAGTAAAACTGAACTGAAATGATGTGAATGGAATTTAATTAACATTGACTTTGCCATTATTTTAATTCAAACTGGGCCACCCTGAGCTTCAGGGCTCACCAGCTGCAGTCCAGCTGTAGGCCCTGGAGTACATTTGACCTGTACTGCCAGTTCAAAGGTAATAGCTGGGTTTTGGGTTCACAGAGACAGCAAAAAAAAAAGAAAAAAAGAAAAAAGGAAAAAAATCAGTTTGAAAACCTCACATTAAAATCCCAGATTAGATTTTAATATTTTACTGCCTGTTAATTTATGAATTCTCACAGTGGTGCACCGTGTTAGCATTCTGCCTCTTTCTGCCTGACTTATGATTCAATTTCAGTTTTGTTTGTCTTGGCACTGGTAAAATCACATGTTGATTTTTACAATTTACCAGTTTAGAACTTTTAGAATTTCAAGCGCTACTGAAGTATATTGTCTGATCAGATTAGTGTGCCTCAAAAGAAAACAACACCCAGTATTAGTATCAGATAACTCTGTTATTAAAAATAAAAAGAAAGACTGATATCCTGTTAATAACACACAGAATATAAATAGTTGTCTATATGTATTTTTACTCTGCTTTTGTACAGTAATGGTTACTCGCTCTCTGCGTCCCCTACACTTATATTTTGACTTTAATAAATTTACAAGAGAAAAAGAGAGAGAGCTGAGAAAAAAAGAAATATGAGTTAATATGACTCACAGCACTTTTTTCTATAGATTAGGGATAATTCAGTACCACATCATACCCCAAGTTCATGAAAGTAGTAAATGTTTCATGGTAAAAAGCATCCTAAAGTTCTCCAGACTTCTTCAAGGACATTCAATGCTCTTCTGTGGATGCTGGGTGCTTTTTGTTCTGTTCTCTATTAATAATGCTTCCTGCTTCAATGATGTTGAGATCTGGGCTCTGAGGAAGCCAATCCATGACTAATGGAGTTTCATCTAGTGTTTTTCTATCCAGCTTTCATTTTACTGCATTGGCAGTGTGTCTGGGTGTTTCATTGTCGTGCTGAAAAACCAAAACATTGTCAGTCAGAAGCCTTTCAAATTGGAATACAATCTGACGATGCTTTTCTACTTTCAGGATTCCATCAATTTTGACAAGATCTCCTAAACCACTGGCTGAAACACAGCCGCAGACCATGACAGAGCCGCGTTTTAAAATGGCTGTAGACACTTGTACCTCTCTCCTGACATCCTCCGTGTACATTAACAACAATGCAAACCAAAAATTTCAAATTTGGATTCTTAACTCCATGAGACCCATTGCCACTGCCACTTTCCCGCTGAGACCATTTCTGATGAGGCTTCAATGGACGCTAGATGGATCAACTGAAGGGCCAGATACATCTCTCTGGTCCTATGTCAGGTCTTTGCTTTTTTCCCCTCAAGGACATTCAATTTATTCAATTTTATTTATATATAGCGCCAAATCACAACAATAGTCGCCTCGAGGCGCTTAATATTTGTACAGTAGATCGTACAATAATAGATACAGAGAAAACCCAACAATCATATGACAAGGACATGACAATCAAATACTGTCAAATACCGTTTATCTGCAGTAGATATTTTTTTTTAGACCTGTCACTTCTTCTTTTATCCTCCACTTGTATCCAGTTTCCTTTTTTTGTTTTTTGTGTTAAGGACACACTGTACACCATACTCAGGTAGAAATACAATTTGAAATTGATTCTTTCATCAAGTGGCTTAATTAAAAAAACCCAAAACAAACAAAAAACAAGAAACAGTCGTCTGAAAATGATCAGATGGACTGGATTAAAAATTAGTGAAAAAACAGCCCATGTTCCGAAAAAAAAAGAAAAAAAAACTTTGCAAGACCATCGGAATGTCTGGAAAAATCCAAGAGCACTTTGAAAAATGAGTCTGGCTCTTTGGAAGCAAATTATGAAGCGGTACTGCATAACCTTAAAATCCGTGTCTGCCTACACTCAACACAGCACCCTCTGTTATTATTGTTCCCTCTCGTCCTCATGTTCCTGATGTTGTAAAACGCCAGGGCATCAGCGGCGGTCACATGACGCACATGGGGCGGGGCTACGCGTCTCAACCGGCCAGTAACAGCGCGGTGTCGTTGCAGCTCCCAGCAGCTCCATGGGAGAAAAAAAAAACAAAAAAAAAAACAGAGAGAGGAGACGAATAACGGTACACTCCAACATTTATGGAGCCGATCCCCGCATACCACCGCACTGCACCCGCATCTTCTCCTGTGATGAGCACGTGAGGAAACGTGCTTGCAGACGGAGGTGCTGAGCGCGTTTAGGGGCTGAAGAAAACAGGCGGTCCACCATTGTCTGCGTGGAAATAAGAATGGCCTGGATGTGGAAGGTAAGAGAGGGTTTCTCTCACTCATATGCTGCTGTCATTAAAGGAGGAAACGCACATAAGGAGGCTGAGACGTGGCCGGCTTTCCGCCAGTGTGCATTTTAGCAGATGTGCACTGAAACGTGATCCGGGCAGCTGCATGTGGCAGTGGTGATGCTCGGCGGAGGTAATTAACTCTCCTCTGGTTGCTGTCCGCTGGGCTTTTTGTTTTTTTGGTGGGCCTTGTGCAAATATGATGGAATCAGATTCCTGTGTTTGAGTTTTGTTTTCAACTCATGTCTGTGTTTATTTAACAAACAAACAAATAAATAAATAAATGGCAGCATCAGCAGGCCAGCCAGCTGTGCACACAACATCCTTCCTGACATGTCCAGGTGTTCACATCACGTGAGCTGAGGACAAGTTAACAAATCTCTGACACCCTTCACAGGAAGCAGATTTCACTTCATTTGAAACTTCTTTAATGGGACTAAACACTGATTTCTCTTAATAAAGGATGAAAGTAGCAGTTATCGTCTTTATGATTTAAATAACTTCTTAGTTTCTGAAATGTAGGAATATCATGAAAAATATAGACCACTGCTTTCCAGAGTTCTTCACATAGTCCAGTGGTTCAAACTGCGGGGCATGGACAGTCTGCTGAAAATATAAAGTGAAATTAAGATAAATGATTAATGATACAAAGGACTGATTAACAAACTGTAAGGTGTGGAGAAATAACTTTTTTCAACTTCTGCACTGGTGTATACCTGAAAGAGTTTGGGAACCACAACATAGTGTCTTAAATCTGCTCAGCAGGTTAAAGCTTGCTTAGCTGGCTTTAGGGATTATGAGTTTCAGAAACAAAGAATGTTTTAAAATTTTGCTTAATGAATCAAACTAAATTAAACTAACTGGACTGATTTGTTTTCCCAAGTAATAATTTAGACTTGAATTGTGAAGATAGTAATAGTATGGGCAGCTTTTTCCCCCCCTGTCAAGCCAACAAATATTTAGTTAAATTGGTTATTGCTTAACTCTTAAAGATATTTTCAAGGTATCTGGTTTGTCAGTTAAGCTTTTTGTGTATAAATTGTCAGAAGAAAGTGGAAATTTTTAATCACAGATGGAGAGCTCACTGTTGTCTGTCTGTCATTCATTTTCCTGTCTGATTCAGGGCTGTGGGGATGGTCGACCTTTTGCCCCATGACAGCCGAACAGGTCTCTGGACCATCGCTGGGCTTAATTTAGACCTCTGCGCTGATTCTATGTAGAGCTTATGATGGATCCTTTACAAATGACCAAATGACCATAATAACTGCATGGACAGCATCAAAGTGATGTGTAGTTAAATTTTTAGTCAAGTCTATGTCATGTTACAATGTAGGATTTAAAAAAGCTTTGTGGTTATGACGTGGCTACGCTGTTGATTTAACTGGGGATTTATAGCTATGCGTTAAGTCATAGTAGATTTTGTGTATCCGCAGACCCTTCTGAAACCTACATGGTAACTCATGGTGTAACCACGTCCTGGTGATACAAGGACACTGATTGGCCTGATTGGTACTATCCTGACTGGTACAATCTGTTTCCAGCTACTTTGACAGATTCATTTAAATCGATTAGAAGACAATGATTGCTCAAGGGAAGATTAGTTGAAGAAGTCTGAAAGTACATCCATCCATCCATCCGTTCATTGTCTGCTACTTGTTCTTATTAGGGTCGCGGGGCAGGCTGGAGCCTATCCAAGCAACCACAGGGCGAGAGGTGGGGTACACCTTGGACAGGTCGCCAGACTGTCGCAGGGCTAACACAGAGAGACAGACTACCATTCACACTCGAATTCACACCTATGGGCAATTTAGAATCACCAGTTAACCTAACTAACCTAACCCACTCACTGCATGTCTTTAGACTGTGGGAGGAATAGATATAGTATGTAGCTTGCACAAATGCAAGACAAAAAGCAAACAAACTGGAACTTGACCTAATATAGCGATAAATCACTTAAATGATAAATCAATTATTAAAACTGCTGTTGTTGACTAGTTTTGTCTGACCAAACCCAGTTTTCACTGATCTGAACCTGAGAAACCTACTGTTCATTTCCTGTTCATTTCTATGTTTTGCTTTGCTATCATGGCTCTCCCATTCAAAGAACTACAGGAAAACTATCATGATCCCACACAAACACACATATTGTGTACGATATGTAAACCGCACAGCCATTTGCAGTCATACAGTTTTACAGTCGATTTCAATCTCTATGTTTGCTATTATTACTTTTTTACCGTGTTGTCTGCTCATCGCTGCCTTTGTTACCTGTTGGGGTCGGTGTACACTTAACTTAAACATCACTCTGAGTTTTTTGCTAGCTTTGTGTTGGCATGCTGTCTGTGCAGATGCTTGAAAACAGCTGGTATTGTGTGTTGTGCAGCATAATGTAGCTGTTTCTGTCCTGGACACAGTTTGCACTTTATCATCACACTCTCGTTGTTTCATGCAGTAACAAAAATGTTGATATCTGCACTCCTCAAAAGTTGCAGACCGTGCCACCAGTTTCCTCGAACTGAAATCAGCTGACTGCATCACAAGTATGCACAAAGAAAATAGCATGTTTGAGTTTTTTTTCTGTTCAACCATCCTGCAGATAATTGTAGAACCTTTGCAAAGCAAGTGTTGAATTTGCCTTACATTACCAGTGTTTATAAGTTATTGCATTGTTGTGGCAAAAGGTTTGGATCCCTGTGGTGGTTCGCTGGAGGGGTGGGACTGAGGCCTTTTTCTCCTCAGGGTGATCAGCCGCCTCAGAGTCGTCGTCCAGCGAAGCTCGCTCGAGGGACCCTGTTCATGAACACCAAATTGTCATGGAATTTTCTGTTATTAAAGTCTGCAACATGATCAGCTGTGGCCAAGCTTTTTTTATTACTGCATGCAGGAGAGCAAACAGGAAACATCACAGTTATACAGTCAGGAGAGCTCTGCCCTTGAGACGTCGCAGCGTCTCTTTTATAACATCACACACAATTCCTGCATCGCTACAGTTACAACGGCTTCTTGTCTCACCCCCGCTGTTGCTGGGCAGGGAGCGACTCCCGCTATCTGTGTCCCAGGAAACACCTGGCACTGTTCTTCCTGGGAATTTCATCCTTCTACATAGTTAAGCAG
Organism: Tylochromis polylepis; assembly: GCA_015107715.1. Taxonomy (NCBI): domain Eukaryota; kingdom Metazoa; phylum Chordata; class Actinopteri; order Cichliformes; family Cichlidae; genus Tylochromis; species Tylochromis polylepis. The sequence goes on from VVHJ01065221.1 coordinate 21,957, forward strand.
GCTACACCAGGTCATACTGACACACACGTCCTTCACCTAAGAAACAAAAGGCTATACAAAATTCTACAGTGGAAATTCTAAGCACCTAAATCCAAATATAAGAATAAACTAGAAATGTTCCATCACAGCATGCATGTTGTGCTTTAGAAACTATATATACATAGATGTGTGAGAAAAGCTGTAAAGCGGTTACAGACAACAATTAGATTTATGACTGAATTATTGGTGAGTAAATTGTTTGGTCTTTATAATGTATAAAAAAAAAAGTAGTGGAAAACTTCAGATTCATGTTCTCAGCTTTTTTTTCCCCTTTCAGTTTTATAGGATTTTCATTTTTATATCCCTTAAGACCAAGAAAAGCAGCAAAAATCCTTAAAACTGTGAAGCAAGAATGAGTGTGTTTGTCATTCAGCTTGATAAACGACTGAAACGATTGGTGTTGATTTTGACTTTACATATTCACTGGCCACTTTATTAGGTGCACCTTGGTAGTACTGGGTTGGACCCCTTTAATCTTCAGAACTGCCATATTTCTTTGTGGCACAGATTTAACAAGGGGCTTGTAACATTCCTCTGAGATTTTGTTCCATATTTGATGTGTTAGCATCACACATCCATAATGCAAATTTCCTGTTCCACCACATCCCAAAGGTGCCGGATTGAGATCTAACTGATACGGATGGAGGCCATTTGAGTGCAGTGAACTAATTTTAATATTCAAGAAACCAGTTTGGAGGATAATGGTACACTGTGATCATAAAGTTATGGACATGGTCAACAACAATATTCAGGTAGATTATCAGGCTTTTAAAAAATGCTCAGTTGGTAATAAGGGGCCCAAAGCGTACCAAGAAAATACCCCCCCCCAACATTACAACAGCATAGGCCTGAACTGTTGATTCAAGGCAGGGTGGATCCATGCTTTCCTGATGTTTACACTAAATGCAAAAAGAAAATGCAAAAAGAAATTGACACTGCTGCTGTAGCAGCAAGGTTTGAGATGCTCTTCTACATAACTTGGTTGCAATGAGTGGTTATTTGAGTTGCTGTTGCCGTCCTATCAGCTCAAAGTGTTTGGCCATTCACCTCTGACTCTGACATTAAAAAGACATTTTTGCTAAGAGACCAGTCACTCACTGGATTTTTTTCTCTTTTTTTTCCAGACCATTCTCTGTAAACTCTAGAAATGATTGTGTGGTAAAATCCCAGCAGATCAACAGCTGATTAAATACTCAGCAGCCTGTTAAGCACCAACCCATCACTTAAATGACCTTTTTTCCACATTTTGACCCTGGTTTGAACTTCAGCAGGACAGCATACCTGAATGGACTGAGTTGCGATCATGTGATTGGCTGGTTAGACATTTGTGTTATTGAGCAGTTGAATAGGGGTACCCAACAATAGGGGTGAGTGAGTTTTGTGTTGTAACTTGTGTGCTTAAAGCTTAATACGGTAACTTCTGTTGTTGATCTTAGTGCGTTGTGCTTGATCATGAGGTTTTTGATGCTGTAAGAGTAGTTGAAGATATTGCGTTGTGCCTTTTAAAAGATTTTACATGTTTGTTTCCCTTTCTCTTAAAAAAAGCACACACAGAATCAGTTCATCAGCATTAACATAATGTGGTTTTTTCTTTTGCTATAGTTGAAAGATGACTGACAGTATCCAAACACCCACGACCTCCTCTTCAGTTTCATTGGGAAACAATATGTCACTTCAAAAACTTTACTGTCACACCCGCATCTGCTTGGTTAGGCTGTTTTTGTTATGGGAGACAGCAGTTAATTTCACACTAGATTTGACACTGTAATATCAAAAACGGGGAAAAAAGAAAATATAATTACACGGTACAAGTTTCAGAGTGACTGAACGAAATGTAAACTAGAAGTGGACGCAAGTAAATGAGCTGTAACTTTAAATTAAATGATACCAGTGTTCTTGTTTCTTGTTAGCTGAGTTAAAAAGCAGCTTAGAATTATTCTGATGTAGTTAGTGGCTATGAGGTACATAAATCCAAACCCACCTAATACAAACGTTTGTGTCTTTAATACTTCAATCCTATAATTTTTTTTCTTCTAATATACATATGCTACTATAGTGATCATACAAAACATTGCCAAAGTTTAAATAATGAGATTAGTCTATATACAAGTACTAACTACCTGCACTTGTAAGTACTAAGTAATGTATCTATACAATAGTAGATGTCCTTAACATTATCAAATGAGATGTACACTCTGGCTGTGAGTACAGAAGCTTTCTGATTGTGAATGGCATCCAATCAGAATGAATTAAGCGTAAAGGTAGAGAAGGTTAGAGCTTGTTTCAGGCAGGATGCACTAAGGGTGTAGACCAAAGCTCAGTATGGCATGCTCAGGCAAGTAAAGGTAAAACATGCAAAGCTATTCCAGTAGAATCCAAGAATAAATATAGAGCTGGGAATGAACAGAAATGGTCCCTCTTAAAGGAGCTATTAGCTGAGGACCTCCAGCATCACATTTATATACTCTGTGCAGGTGTTTTGTGCAGATTATTGCCTATTTAAGAATTTAAAAAGAAAACAGAGGATGGGTGGATGATGTAATTTAGGTGCTGCAAAAATGAAACTCTAAAAATTCATACTGCAAAATGAAAAAAAAAAAAAATCCAAAACAAAATATGCAAATGATTGTGTTCCATTTCTGCTGAATTTGTGTGGATAATAGCACTCTTTAGAAGATGAGTTTGCATTGATTCAGAGCAATTAGAAGAGCACCAATAAAACCACAGAGTGATGAAAGTCACGGTGACATGTATGTTTTTGTTATTGAGGAAGACTACCTGACATATTAATCTTTCTGCCAGTTTTTTCTTAAGTGGAAACCTGGTGCGAGGGCGAAGTTACATATTTCAGGAATATTATGATTTTTTTTCCTCCATACACTAGTTTTTCCTTCGCAGCGCCTTTTTTGATTTTATTTTTGATTTTCAAGGTTTACTACCAACTAAAATGTTAACCACTAACTAATATTAGGTAAACAAATGAATGCATGAATTAAAGCCAGATTTGGAGGTCCAACATGTTAGCAGATGTCAGGTTTTTGTAGCATCATGTATGCTGGCTGAATATTAAAAGGAAGCTGTTAAGGTTATTTTCATGGCCCAGCGAAACACTGGCAAGCTTGTTTTTACATTTGTGAAGTACTTTTATCAGGGCATACAGTATCTTGGTCACCATTTGTCCCCTTATAGGGTAATTCTGGTTTATTGCATCCTAGAGGATTTTCCATTATTGTGACTATTGTGGGTCTCTGGGTCATACTAGCTCAGCACTCTCAGCCCCTATTTTAAAGATCTGGGAAATGAAGAGTCTCATAAAACTTCTGAGTAAACTCAGAAATTACATGCATTGAATGGCTTTTTTTGCTAACTGCTTTAGAAATCTCCCTCTGGGAATGCTTGTGGACTGACTGACCTAACTGTCCAAATCATCACTCTGTTTAGTGTTTGTTTGTGCTGGAGTAAGAGTAGCAATTATATCAGCACATAAAATGACTGTTTTCTTGTTGTGATAGGTGATTTCAGAGGATAGGAAAAACACTAATTTGTTTTTGCAGCTCCACACCTTGGATTGCTCTCATACATGAACACATGAAGATTTTCCATGTCTGGAACAAACAGGTCCCAGTCAGTGCAGCAAGTTTTCCTCCAAAATCAGCTGCAGAGCTGAGAGTGCAAGAACACCATTAGTCTCTTACAGAGATTTTCTTTCAGAGCAGTCTTGTTGTCTTTCAGAATTTCTTTGCTTCTGCATCCATCCTCCTTGTCCATTAGACTTAGCTCTTCACTTTCTCCATAATGTTCCATCCATTTTCTCCCATTTATCTGGATCCAGGTTGAGAGAGCAACAGTCTAAACAGAGAGGCACAGATCTTCATTTCCCCAGCAGAGATGTTATCTGTCCAGCGTGTCTCGGGTCTATCCCAGGGCCTCCTTCTGGTAGAACTAAAAAACCTAACCTAGGGGATGCCCAGGAGGCATCCTAGTCACCTCAACCACCTTAACTGGCTCCCTTCGATGCGGAGGAGTAGCAGCTCGTCTCTGAACTCCTCATGAATGACTGAGCTCCAGCCATTCTCCAAAGGAGAGCATAGCCACCCTTTGGAAGAAGCTCATTTCCAGTCCTTTACCCACAATCTCATTCTTTTGGTCACTACCTAAAGCTTGTGACCATAGGTGAAGGTTATGTTATGTGCTTAACCAGTATGCTTTCGTATGTACTGGCTCACCAAGGGACAAAGACTGAAAATGACATAAACAACAATAAATGTATTTTTAGATAGAAATTTTAATGTGTCCCAGTTTTATGATCGTGACTATGTAAGTTCAATTCAATTTTATTTATACAGCACCAAATCATAACAACAGCAAAAAGGAAAGTTTTAAGCCTAATCTTAAAAGTAGAGAGAGTGTCTGTCTCCCGAATCCAAACTGGAAGCTGGTTCCACAGAAGAGGGGCCTGAAAACTGAAGGCTCTGCCTCCCATTCTACTTTTAAATACTCTAGGAACAGCAAGTAAGCCTGCAGTGAGAGAGTGAAGTGCTCTAATGGGGTGATATGGTACTATAAGGTCATTAAGATAAGATGGGGCCTGATTATTTAAGACCTTGTATGTGAGGAGCAGGATTTTGAATTCAGTTCTGGATTTAACAGGAAGCCAATGAAGGGAAGCTAAAACAGGAGAAATATGCTCTCTCTTTCTAGTTCCTGTCAGTACTTCAGCTTAAGCGTTATCTGCTTTAAGCTACGTGTTTGAGAGTTATACCAGGGAGTCAAGTACTTCTGATTTGAGGCTCTATTTTTCACAGGAGCTAAATAAATATACACAAACACATTGTTTTATTCACAGCTTCCTACCAAATAGGGCCTGCAAAAAGATATCTGACATGCAAAGTTCCCCCTTTGTCATCTTTTGTTTTAATTGGAGTGAGCTCATCCATGAAGAGCTATGCTTAAGCTGGGAAAGGCTGTCGCTGTTGTCCTGTGTCATAACAGTTCAAAATAAGCCCTCTATCACATCACATCAAAAGACAGCTATTCTGCTATTACTGCTAACCACATATGGCAGAACAGGGCCAGAGCAGCAAATTCGCCCGACGGGGTGATGTGGGTGCACACCAACCAAAACACACAAACACACAAGCCAAAATTTCAGATTAATTAATGCCTGCACACACAGACAGACAGACAGACTATCATTAGTGTGTGTAGAGCGGTGCTTTTACAACTATGGGGAATGCAGCGAGTGTCCCATTTCTTAAGAGTTTCAGGGATGAATGGCACTTCTCTGAGTCCCTTTGTCCCATGTGATTATGTTGCTATAGAAGGAGAGCTGATAAAAGTGTCCCGTCACAGTTTTAGAGAAAGCACGGGGTACTGGCACGATGTTGAATGAAGCAGATACTCCAGTTTGTATTCAAACTGTTATCAAATCCCTGCTCAGATTCCCTCCTGTACCATTGTTCCCTTTATCTGTTTCACTTCTTGAGTGTGAAGTTTACAGGAGACGTCTCAGAATCCACTGTTTTATAGTTGCCTGGTCGCACAGGGAGACAAAAACTTTTTAGTCCTAAAATAGAATAGATCAATTATTTACGGTTAAATAGGTTCTTACACAGTAAGGGTATGTGGAGCTATAACACTTTCTTAACTACTTCAGCAGAAGTTTAGTTGAAGTTTGCTAAATCTGAATTCAGTATACATTAGTTTTATCTGAAAAGTAAAAATTCAGCTATCCAATTAATGCTTAAAATCAGGGAGATTTTAGGATATAAACTCACTGGACATTTACTTAGTTAGATCTTGGATCATACAGTTGCTGCAAATTTGTCTGCTGCACATCCATCATGTTAATCTGCTGTTCCACATATCCCAAAGATGTAGCTCTATTGGATTATGATCTGGGGACTGTGGAGACTATCTGAGTACAGTGAACTCATTGTCCTGTAAAAAAAACAAAAAATAAACCGTTTTAGATTATTTAAGCTTTGTGACGTGGTGCATTATCCTGCTGGAAGCAGCCATGAAGAACACTGTGGTCAGAAAGCAATAATACTCAGGTAGGTTGTAGCCAGAGGATTAGCAAGGAGGAAGTGAGGGCAGCTACCATGATAATAAAGACTAGTAGGTGGTTTGTCCAGATGTTATAACTATAAAGGTATAGACAGAGAGCAGTGGACACTTTTGGTGAGCTGATGCAAACTGTAACCTCAGTTTTATGTTCTTGGCCGCTGTGGTCTTCTGCTGCTGTACCCCGTATTCTTCAAGATTTGAAATGTTGCACATACCTGGGTTGTAATGAGTGGTTGAGTTACTGTTGCCTTCCTGTCAGCTCGAAGCAGTCTGGCCATTCCCCTCTGATATCTGACATCAGGAAGACATTTTTGTCCAGAAAACTGTCGCTTACTTGATATTTTGTGTGAGAATAAACTGAGCCTGTGTGGCACCAACACCAATGCTACATTAAAAGTCACTAAGATCACCTTTCTTCCCCATTTTGATGCTCGTTTTGAACTTCAACATATTGACCGTGTCTTCATGCTGAAATGCACTGAATTACTGCAATGCAATTGTCTGATTAGATATTTGTGTTACCCAAACAAAGAGGCTGGTGAGTCTTTTTGTGTTTTAATTTGTTTAATTTGTATTTGTGAAAAGTTTTAAAATAATAGCTAGGAGCTAGGGTGATAGCCAGCTGAAAAGTTTTAACCTAAAACCTGAAACAGTAAGATTGACACCTTGCAGCCTTAAAATGAATAAATGAACAGCTCAGGATGACATGCTTTTAACTGAACATGGTACACAACCTGTAAGTTGTGGTAGTATTAAGAACAAACTAGCAACATGCAGCTACATGCGGCAAGGTTACAAAGCATGGACATGGCTGGGTTTTGGAAAGTTGTTGGGCACAGGAATTCACACAGGTGCTCTGTTTTACACTACATTAAATGGTCATACTGATGAGAACCTCCATCAGAGTAGTACATCAGTATCAGATAGTATATCCATAGGCATCCATAGGCTTATCCATATGCTTTGATTGGCAGGTGGCCCAACCCAAGCAGCTATAGCTGCTTCACCTCAGCTAAATGAAGTCACTAAATTGGACCTCTTAGGTGGGTTGGTGCCTTTTAGAGCATTTTCAGTGAATTACTGTATACAAAATATTGCTTGCTGCGTGGCGCAGACCATCCGGTATTTATTGGCACGCTAATTAGCACTAATTAGCAGATATCTGTGTCTGTGTGTTGCCCCCGCAGAGTTCTATGTTTGCAACTTGCTAACCAAGCTTGCTAGTGGCAGCTGATAACTTTCCGACGTTCTCGTGTAAATATGATCATTTCTGGCGGTGGCCACCACAACACTGACGCTTAAAAATCAAAACTCAAAACCAGTGGGTGAAGCCACTCTAGCCATGTCTGTCTTTTTTACAGAGTATGCCAGTAACCTTGTTCATATTGTCACATTGTCATCACTGTTTGTTGACACAGCAGCCCTATTAGAAATATTGATTCTAACTTATTTCAAGAGCCACTGCAAAAGGAGCTAATTCAGCCATGCATGAACACATTTCATATTCTACCATCATTGCAGGAACTTGACAGTTTTAATAAAAAATGGTGTGGCTGTGTTCCATAAGATTATATAAATAAAACGTGAGGAGAAATCAGATTTCATCCAAACTTTAGCTGTGTCCTCTTCCTGACTCAAAGACCTAAAAGAAAGTATTTGTCTTTTGCTCTGCTGTTGCAGTCCATCCTCTGAACCCTTTTGAGCCAACAGAGTACCATTTAAGTGTGTGGTTGCTTTATTATGGTAATGTAACCTACATCTGTTGTGCACATACACACACTGCTGCAGAAGCTAGTGCAAGGTTAGCTTATCCACAGTGGTAACCAAGGGCAATAACCTCCCTCCAGATCTGGCGTTAATCCACAGTGCAGCGGTTGTAGTAGTGACCTTTCACTTACACAAGGGATCTTATCAGCATCTGGGAAAGACTTCTGATTTTGTCTTACTCCTTCTCATTGGTTGTGTTGTTCAGGCAGTCTCTAATCCTGTTGTGTTTAATCATGTGCTGCTCTGCCAGTTCAGACTGCTTGAGCTCTTCTGATACGAGTTGAGCTGCCAGCACTGGTCATCCTTTTTATTTTTTTTCATCCCCTTACTGGACTAAACACAAAGAAACGACACACAGTTTAATGAAAGAGGTGATATGGCAGCCTACAAATTAAGTCCCTCTATAATTGCAGTCACGGTCAGCAGCATAAAATTACATGTCGCTCACAAAGAACCTCTGGGCCATAACCCCTATTATTACTGTACATGCTTTCACAGTGGAGCTGTAATATCAAGGTTGAAGTTTTAAACTTTAATTACCCTGAAACAAGAGGACAGAGTGACAATTCATGCAGAAAAGATTTGAGTGCAGTTATTAATCTGCCATTGTTTTTCTGTAATCATTACAGTCGACTGCACACTTATAGCTGTATTTTCATCACAAAAGTTTAGGTTGCTTCAGTCTTTATTGAGTGAAATGAAATTCTAACTTTCAGAAACACAGGAGTTATCCTCAGGGATTTGGCTTAAATCTCAGTTAAAAAAACAAACAAAACATCCATATGGTCCCTTGAGTTGGGGAAAATGCATAAAAACTGTTGGTACCAAACAACAAAATTATTGGATTAATTAAGTGGTTCTGTTTTTAAAATGATTGCTCCTGTCATTTGTAGTGCCACCACTATAACGGAGTGGTGGGGCCACATTAAGAAAAAGAATTTTGAAAGTTCTAGATTAAACTCAAAATAGTGTTTTGAGAAAAAAATTCAAAATACTATTTAAGGTACTATTAATACTATTTAGGTTCAATTACATTCTCTTTATTGCTCGACGGTGTAACCATCAGTATCTTTACATCTGTCCATTGCCACCCATTTCGTTTTGCTCAAATCTGGCCAACTCTTCCAAGTTTGTGTGTGAACCATCTTCTCAACCTCCTTATACCAATCACCAAACTGTGTTTACGTGCTAAAAGAGAAAAATTTCCTTGTTCCTTGTTGCATAAAGCAGCTTGAGTGCTCTGGGAGAGTAGAAAAGCACTGTATAAGAATCAGTCGATTTACTATTTACCATCGCAAACATTTTAGAGTTAGCAGAGGCAGTTGTAGTGGGGAAATGTGAGGCAGCTGGCTGCATCTGGATTTAGCAACTCCTCCATTTTTCTTTGAAGGCATATCAAATTAGCTGCGTGGCAAGCATTTTACCAGTGTGTCACATAGCTACATAGATAAGTAACAGCACATGCCCAACACAAACATGTTCAGGACTTCTCGGACAGCAGGTTTGTGGAGCTTAAAGGGTCACACGCCATTTCAGGATTAAGATTGGCCTCTCAACAATACACTGTGCACTGGGATTTTAGCTTCCACTTGTAGATAAACACTGAGTCAGTGAGTCAGAGACAAACCTGCCAAAGTGGCAGATCCTTGGTGGTCAGATGGCAGCATCCGGCCCTGATGGTTCCCTGGACAAGCTTTGGACTTCTGGGTTAGAGAATCATCCAGGAGGCCACCAGCCAACCCAACAGCAGCGCAGAAATGGCAAATACCGGATGGACATGCTGTGTATGTATGACGGCAGATTTGTCTCTGAGCTGTGAACACCTGCTGAGAGAGGCCCTGTCTGTGATTTGGTGAATATTCAGGTAGAGTGCAGAGAAGAAATTAAGAGTGCTAGGGAAGTGAATCAGCAAGCCGGTTTTTAAAAACCATTATTATTTTCGCTGTGATTTCTGATTAATTAAAAATATGAATGCTCATTGTCGTTCTCCACAAAGTGAATTTTTCTAGCGTTTATTATTTTGTCTGACCAACCGTCTAAAGTAAAAAAAAAAAAAAGAAGAGAAGGGAGAATGAAAAGAACGTGAACATTACCCTGTCAGATGTTATAGTCAGCAAATGTTTGGTAAAGTACTTCTACTTGAAAATGACTTAATAGTTAATCATCACATCACATGCATTCTTAGTTTATTATTTCTCTTCTGCAGACATTTTGTTTGAAAAGAACTTTGTGACAAATAAATAACAATAAAAGCTCTGATCATGCAGGTGAACTCCAGCTCCGCTGTCTTGAACAGCAGTTGCTGAGTAGACCTCGTTCTGCTCCGCCACCTTTGTGAGCTCAGCATAGCTAATTTTTAGACCTGCTGTAGGTTCTGGTTACAGTTGCCCACCAGTTGCACTGAATTGTCACAGCAGAAGAACCAGAATAACCACTGGAAACATCTGTTCATGATGTTCGAGTTCAGGTGTTTCCAACCTGCTGACACGATCTTCTTTGGAGAAGAAACTAGATTAAGATAAAATCACAATAGTAACCTGACCAGCAATCCAGCTGGTAGGGAACATAAATGACACCGGAAGGACTGCAGGCAGTTAGGAAAATGATTGGTGACTAGTTCGTTTTCTGTCATATGGATAAAAATCTAAATAAAAATACAAACACTGAAATGATAAAAGATATATTGGGGGCATGAGCTATTAACCTTAAATCAAGTTGATGTGTGTGAAACACTGGACTTTGGGTTGATTTTATATCAAAATTAAAGTTGAAAACATTAGTTTTTATAATTATCGTTTTTCAAGGAACTAATGCTCAAACTTTAGTGTCACCGTTTTCAAAAATGTGGAAAACGTGTGTTCTGTCTTGTCTTACATTATATGATCTGAACCTTTTTTGTGTTTTAGACTGTTGGTCGGACAACAAAAAGGAGTGTAATTTGAGTAATTAGATTATACTCTGAAGCAATATGGCAGAACGGTGTCCTACACCTAGGTGGTAAATAGGACAGAACCCCAGAGTCATAGATGATGGTGGCAAGGGAACAGATTTAGCAGATGGCTGATGGAGACTTCCGATGAGTCTCTCTGAACATCCAGGATGAGGTGAAGTGTTGCAGGAAGGACGTTCTGAAAGGCAAGATGACAGATACGCAATGAGGCAAGAAGATCAATGGATCAAAGTAATGATGATGAAAATGACAATGAGTGTTAAAGAGTGTTTGAGACCAGAATTGACAAAAAGGAAGCGAGCAGCATGAATTGATCAGACACCCAGGAATGCAGACAGCTATTGGAAACCAGACTTTCTAGATTTAAACATATGTGTTAGGGCTGGGTATCGTCACTGATTTCTATAATCGATTCGATTCCAATTCACAAGGTCCCGATTCGATTCAGTCCACGATTCGATTCAGTTTTGCCTCAGACAGTCAGAAATATTATAATTCTGATCATTTTTCAGTACTGACACTTGTGAGACTTCATCAGAGGTGTAAGCATCACTTTGTGTCAAAGTAACTGAGGGATAAAACACAGAAAAACATGAAGGAGATGTTCCTGGCCTGGCTTTTTATAACAGATAACCGCCTTAAAAATATTCTGCAGTAGATCAAAAACTGAAGTAAACCATGAATCAACATATGAACATTACCTGATGCTGCTGAAGTGAAGCAGAGCAAAGTTACAGAGGTTTTATTAGAGACACAGCTAAGCGTTTTGCAATTTGGCATAATTTTAAAAACTTTACATTTCTTCGGTATTGAACAGCAGAAATGAGGTTTTCTTGTCGGACGTCATTTTTGGACAAAAAAAAAACAGCTGCTGACAGCGCTGTAAACAATAGTAGACTGGTGCGTAATAAACGAGCGAATAATGCAGAAAACAGATTTGAGATGGGAAACTGTTCTTTAAGTACACTGAGAGAGAGAGAGGTGTGCAGGAAGTGTGATTTTATCGTGGTGGAAGCAAAACAGCAAAGGTAAGAGGGAATTAATGACGATATTTATCAAATGTGAAGCGTAGTTTGGATCTTCTTTTGCTGCTGGTTCAGTGAATTTTGGTCGGAGAGTGACAAAACATGCAGCATCAGAATCTGTGAGCTGTCGGCTTTCAGCCCCGACGGCGTGTACGTGGCGTCGGGTGAGAAAGCGACGTCTCACAGATTCTGATGCGTCGGGTCCGCGCTTTGTGTTTACGTCTTTGTGTGGAATCCGTTTACCTGCTCTCATTTGCTGTTTTAGCTGTTTGGTGGTTGTTGAAATAGTTTTGTGAGCTTTAACCTGAGATTCTGGCGTTTCTAGCAAAAATACATTTATATTTAAAAATTGATTCACGATTTAATGAATCAATATCGCATTATTCAAGCTAAAATCAATTTTAACCGGAAAATTGATTATTGAAACCCACCCTCAATATGTGTGTGTGTGTTTTTTGGTAAACTCTAATAAGTATTTTTCAATGCTATAGCTCAAATGATCAGTTGGTCAATCAAAAGAAATGAATCAGAAATTACTTAGATTTTTTTCAGCAGCTAAAAAAAAAAAGAAAAACTCAATCACACCATTTACAATTAACAATTAACCTCAAAGTAATAGCATCAGCAAACTGCATTTATACAAATCTGATTAATTTAAATCTGTCTTTTTACCTGGACATCTGTGTTATACCTGCAGTAGTTCTGTGGCCCAGCAGTTTGATTACCACTGTACGAGAATAATCATTACTATGACGAAGTAAGTCAAACAATACCTTGTGGATATATGGTTTACTTTGCACATTTTCTGCTGCCTTTTTCTTCCCTCAGACACTTTCCAGTACTCTTAACCACAAATTTCTGCACAATTAACAGCTTTTAGGAGCATTTATTTCTTCAGCTTCTGTTCATTTCCAAGCATAAAATGACAGAGTTACAGAGAATTACAACCCACAGCCATTTGGATTCATTTGAGCGTGTTGCACTATTGCTGGATTACATTTGGCAAGTCCCCGTCCGCACATTGTACGCTTGGCAAGGTCTAAGAGCTTGTTGTGCTCTTGGCAAAGCCTAACTGCCCGTTGGCACAGTGGCGATCCAAAGCCCCAGAAGAGACAGATCAGCAGAGGCCATGTTTGGTAAGGAGTTATGGTCTCCATAGACTTGGATGCGGCTTAGAAACACTGCCCAAATTATAAAAAAAAGAATCAAAGGGATAGTTTGAGGTGTCAGACTGAGTAGGAAGGTTGTAGGAATGAAGGAATGGTTCAAGTGTTGCCTTGCTGAAATGTGCAAAATACTGAAAGTCAGTATTTTAGGATCAGTGGCTTGTTTGTACCTGACCCTGACCATACAGCTAGTGGGAGCAAAGGGGCAAGCAAAGACCTTCTTCAGGGTATCAATTTAGTGGGATAATTTTCTAAAATCCTTTTCTAAAATCACAGCTCACATCCTTGTGGGTGTTCAAAAAAATGATTTTGTTTCTATAACCTTCAATAATCCAAACCAGCAAAGCTGAGTTTGGCACAGGTTAGGCTCATCAGAAGTGCAGAATACCCTTGATCTCATAGCCATACTGCTGTAATCCTATATGCATTTTCTCAGCGGCTTTTCCACACAGTGAGGTGGCAAGATCAGGCTTGGCTGCTACCCTGAGAAACGCCTGATTGTGTGCAGCTCGCCTTCAGCTCTCTGCGCTCCACCCTTGAACCAAGCCTCTGAGCAAGCAGAAAATCCCTGTAATTGCATTAGTGTTGTCTAACTGTGAGCTGTGTGCCACGCCTGCTCCCAGCAGACCAGCTTTTTAGCTTAATTTATTGCCCTGACATGTTAGGATTTATTTCCATCCCGCTGCTGAATTGTGGATGACATATACAGCATCAGATATCCTTGACGAATATCCTGGCTTTGATTCAGTTTCCCCTCTCATTGAAGTGTCAGGTAGAGCAATAAACTCAGTGATGTGCTCAGTGGGAAACATGTCTGGTCATAGTATAGGCCCTTTCCTGAGGGCTCTTGACCAGGCTAATAAAAGGTTGCAGTGCCTCTGTTATTATCCCCACTGGAAGCCCGGCAGAGCTCTGGACACCAGCGCTGGGAAGCTGATTGCCAGCATGAAGCAAAGAGGTTGACAGACACAAATAAAGCCTGGCGGTTAAGAGAGGGCAATAAATAAAGGCCAGTCTTTTTTCCCCCCCATGAAATAAAAACCGCTGGCTACTTTTATGCTCGCCTGTGCCTCCAAACTTTCTCTTGTTGTAGTCAGTATGAAAAAAGGGAGTGGGCAGCATTTCAAAATGCCAGTGTGCAACAGTGTGATGTTGCATCTGCTCAGTGAAGCTCACTGCTCTCGTTTCATGTCATGTTTGAGGTTCAGCGGCCGTTCTGTGATTGCGTTCTGTGTCCAGATTTGTATTTTGGCTTATTATTGATCTCCCTCACAACTGCAGCATTGGATGCAGTTTTTTGTTGTTGACTGTGACACCGCTACCTCCTCCTCCCAAACCTACTCCCACACACTCACACACATTGAATGCCACCATCCTCCTAACACAGTGGCAGCTATCCACAGAGGCTTTGACAGACTCTGCAAACTTTATTGTTATTTTGCAGAGCGAACACGTGCGTGTGCCGCATAGCAGGCTTGTTTGGTGGCCTTCGATTCACCTGGCTGGGTTGTTTATTGTGTGCAACAGCTGCTCCACTTTAAGTTTCATAATGCCGTCGGTGAAGCTCTTAAAGCACCTTCCCAATCTAAGAGGATTAATGAAAAACAAAGAGGTGTGCTTGCAAATCATTTGAGTGCATTCGCTGTTAGAAAGCTCAGAGAAATTTCTACTGCTGTAAACAACGAGGGTGCAGCTGACTCAGATTTTCTCATCCACAATAAAAGCTATACATGCTCAGGGTGAAACATGACTTTAAAATATAAAAATATGTCCTAAATGCAACACATGCTCTGTCTAATCCAACATATCCTATTTGTTCCACTGCTCAGGAAGATATTCCTCCACATCCGTCTTTTCTTATGCTCATTAACTTGTAGCCTCATCTTGACAGACGTGTGGAAAATGTTTCTGGCTAATGTACTGGGAATCTGCATTAATCGTTAGCGAAATGCAAGGATGCTCTAGCAACACCAAGGGTGTTCATTTCTGAGTATCTAGTGTATCAGCTGAGCTTTCTGTGCAGTTTCTTTATTTTTATATATATATTCTAAATTTACATTTATAGATGTTGCATGTTTATATATTTTGGGGCATTTTAGATCTTTGTTACACAGGACAGTGTAAAGTAGACACGAATGTGGAGAGAGAAAGAGGGTGAGTGACATGCAGGAAATTGTCTGGGGCAGACTCAAGCCATGCCACTGCATTAAGGACTATAGCCATTGGTACATGGGATGCCTGCTCAATAAGCTGATCTATAGGGGCACCCCCAACTGTGCAGTTATTGTAGTAAAAGGATGCCTCAAAGTCAAAGGCAAAACAAATAACTTTGCGTCTTCCAACAATGCATTTGTCACCTCTTGGTATTGTAGTCGTCATCCCTCTGAAGGCTGAACTTCAAACAGGACAAATTCCCTTTTGATGCTGAACCACTTTAAAACTCTACATGCATTCCTGCTTCTCTAGCATCCTTGAGGAGACATTTGCTTGTCAAATGCATTTCTTTAACAAATAACACCTTTTTAGAAAATCTCTGCAGAGGCCGAACTTCTGTTTAGTCAAGTGTCGAAGGAAACTGTCAGAGCTGTTTGTTCCTGCGTCCTGCAGATGATGCATTGCATCTGTCTTTCTAATCTTTCCACATTCTCAAATGTCTCCGTGTTTGCACTTTTGATAAACACATATACTCAGATTTCTGTGTGTGAGCAGTCATGCTGTGCATAATCACTTGCAATGAGATGAGGCTTTATTATGAAGTTATGGAGGGATCCTATTGAGTTTCAGGGGAAATATCAGTTGCTAAATGTCAGTAATCCTGCTCTGGCATTTGGCAAATTAAAATGGATTTTCTCTGGTCGATGTTTTTCTCAACAGCTAGATTCCCCCCTGCCTTCGCCCTTCAAACACAAAGACAGGGACAATAATTGGTATTCTGCTATAAAGAACTCCATAGAATTTCAAAGCTAAGTTTGCAGCATCTGCATTCTCATGCATGTTGGTTTTTCTTTCTGTTTTTTTTTCTTTTTCTTTCTGTTTTGCTGAAGTTTGTCTTGCAAACTGGCTATAGTCATGACTTGTGGCCCAAATTTGGGACATTTGTGCTGGATGGAGAGCAACTGATGCATTACTGTACAGTAGCTTTGTCCTTGGCCGGCAGTACGGTCTCTTCTGCCCAATGGCCATCTGTGCCTATGAGAGCCAGCCCTTAAAAACTCAGATATGACAGAAGGATAAAGCTGAAATGACTCTTGTCATAAGTGAGCGGCAGAAGTCATTTTGTGTGACTGGCTGAATGCCAGGAGGCATTTTGGCTCTCTCCAAAAATAACCCCTGACAATAGGAGTTATAGATGTTATAGATGAGGGAACGTTTAGTCATCATTTTTCCATCATAAAGCAAAAGTGAGCAGGTGGTCTGATAAATGGAGTTACTGTATTTTCGTAGCCAGGCTTGCTCGCCTTCACACTGAGAGCTATTAAGGTTTATTGATTTTTTGATTTACAGTTAATTGGTTTGAACCAGGTTCAACACCTTGACATTCACTCCCATTTTCCTTAAAAAAAAGGGCTAAAAGCTTGGAATCATTTTGTTTGTTGAAGTTTTATGAGCAGTGGATCGTAATCCAACAAGTGTATTCTCATACAGATGTCAGAAAATGTAATAAAATAACTTTTTGCTGTGTGTGCACGCTTTTTATGCTGTAAGGAACTGTTGTTGCTCTTCTGTTGGTATCTAAAGCAGCTTGAATTGTGAGGCTTTGTGCATTCAAACGATGTATAATCTGGGCCTGAACCATTTAAAACGCAGCAGGAGAACACATAAGAGCGTTAGATGATGATCAGTTTATTTAGTTAAAGATGCACAAAACATTAACCACATCAAATATTTGGTGCTTGCTGTGTAAAACAAATGCATCTCTTTTAGCGAAAAGCTCTATATTAAAAAAAACAAAAACAAACAGAAAAATGTGTTTTAAAATTTCTTTTGTAGTTTCAGGCAAAGTCAAGCAACACAAAGGGCTGTTTAACCTGCACATCATCATCTACCTTGACTAGGTTTGGGCTTTAAATCATTAAAAATAATATCATATTCATTATAGTATAATAAAATACCGATATAAATATATGGAATTTAAAGTACCTCGTAATTATTTTTGATGCACCATTGTGCTACAGTTATGTTGTTTTTGGTTAAATAGTATTATTACAGTCATTATAAGGACAGTTCTATGTCCCATCCACACTGAATACACCTTCTTTATGCATCCTGGGAGATTTTTCCCTCAGTACACAGGGCAGTTTTCAGACTGAAGATCTCTGCTACTTATCTGAATCTGCAAAGTAAATCTTTGAAAAAAAAAATCAGTAAAGCAGAAAAACAAATAAGCATAAAATAGAAAATACAAGCTTTCTGCTTCACATTGTTGTGTGTTGTGACCTTGAGACAGAACATCATCAAATGAGACAAATGGGCTTACAGAAATGCTGCGGGGAAGAAAGTCACATAGCAGAGACTCTTTATGGTAGCACAATAACTTACTGCCAAAATAATGAATTCTCAATATGCCTCTTCTCCCTGACAGGTAGACTCATTCACTCATCGCACAGATATTCCAGTTTTCAGCTTTTCAAAGTGCCACAAAGAGCAGCCCCCCCCCCCCGTGCCTTCACTTTGACAAATTCTTCACTTTCTCAAGTGAGCGAGCATCAGCCTACGCAGCAGAGCATAGAGCATCACCAAACTGTTTTTTCTGAACATATGGTGCTGTGTTTTTTTTCCCTCTTGTCCCAAAAGTTTGCTGGATCCAGAGGGGGGGAAGTGAATATTGCAGAGTGTTTAATCCTTCATACTTGTGGGGATTATATTCCATTTGATATCAGATATGCATTAGTCAAATGGGTTTTTGGTGCTTTCCTGTCGCAGGCACACATACACGTACACGTGTGCTGATGAACACATGTACGCAGCGATTGACGTCATCTGCTGATGAAGACTGGGATTTGCAGTATTTAAGTTTATACTGAAGAAAAGGGTGTCCTTATTGTCTTTATTGTTGCCACCTGCAGAGTCTCATGCACACAAAAACAACCTGATTTCTTTTTTGGGGTCCAGATTAAGATTGTTCATGATGGTCTGTACCAAAACGATCCAGTTTCATGCCAGTAGACCAGATTAGTGTTCATTTGACCCGGATTTAAGGATTTGTTTTCATATGTCACCGCTGATAAGGGTGATACCACGGAAGTAACATGCTCCAAGGGCGTCATCAGGACATTTTGTTATTGTACAGGCGGAAGGTCACTCTGCCCATATCGGGAGTGAAGTTTCATTTGCACAGCATGGACATCTGTACTTACTTGATAAAATACACAAAAAATTGAGTTGGAGATTGGTGCACCGCATATTATGTGCTTATCCCTTTTATCTTTTAAGAGAAATGATGGTTTCTACTGTGACTTCATTTCCTGCAAATTGGTCTGCAAGCAGGAATGAGCATCTCTGAAAAGAAAGCTGGATGTTCATCATTACATCCATTATACCTCTTTGACAAACATGGCTTCCTTAAGTTTTGACTGAATAATGACTGCCAATAGGAAAGCGGCATATAATGTTTTTTAAAAAATTTTTTGTTCATGTTTCTGTTTGTAAGATGCCGGTTAGTTATTGTTTATGTTGTTTTTATTTTATTTTTCAACCATTGCTCCGGAGACTGTTACATGTATTTTCAATTACACCATGCCAGCACTGCCCTCTGACCCCCTTTGTCAAAAATTTACTGGAAACATTCTTCAGAGATTTTGGTCCATATTAAGATGATCGCATCAAACAGTTGCAGATTTATCAGATGTGAATCTCCCCTATTGCATCGAGATCTGGTGACTATGGATGCTATTTGAGTACAGTGAATTCACTGTCATGTTCAAGAAACCAGTTTGAGATGATTTGAGCTTTGTGACATGGTGTGTTATCCTGCTGGAAGCAGACATAAGAAGATGGGTCCACTGTGGTCATTAAGTATGCCAAGAAAATATCCTAACACCATTACAGTTTCATGAAAGGTGGATGGATCCATGCTTTCATTTTGTTCATTTGAAATTCTGACATGACATGTCATGACATGTTGCAGTTGAAATCAAGACATGAGATGTTTTTCATCAGTCTGCAATGTTTCTTCAGTCTTCTATTGTTCAGCTTTGGTGAGCTTGTGTGAACTGTAGCCCCAGTTTTCTGTTCTTAGCTGACAGTAGTGGGACGCGGTGTGGTTTTCTGCTGCTGTGGCCCATTTGCTTCAAGGCTTGACATGTTGTGCATTCAAAGATCCTCCTCTTGGTTATAATGAGTGGTTATATGAGTTACTGTTGCCCTCCTATCAGCTTGAAGCAGTCTGGCTATTCTCTGACCTCTGGCGTCAATTAGATACTTTTGGATAGTTTCTCTCTTTTTAGACCACTCTCTGTAAATCGCAGAGATGGCTGTGTGGGAAGATCCTGTTCTTGCATGAACAACCATGCCATGTTCACTTAAATCACCTTTTTTCCTCATTCTCAGTTTGAACTTCAGCAGGTTGTCTTGACTTGTTGTTGTCTTGTTTACATGTCTCAATGCATTGAGTTGCTGTCATGTGATTGGCTGATTAGATGCTTGAATTAATGACCAGCTGAATAGGTGTACCCAATATATTACTGTGTATATTAATTGTATATATTAATCGTGACAGATACCGAAACTAAGACAATTTCACTCGATGGTTATTTGAATTTTTCAGTCATATTACATGATCGACATTACTCACTGGTAATAAGACTGGAATACTGGATTTAATGTATGTCAGTAAATACAACCTTAGCCCAGAATGGCGACTATTTTAAAAAAATATGGTAGAAAGAAATTGTTTTTTAGAACTTCTTGATCTGTAATTATTACAGATAACACCTAGAACCCAAGGTGAGGTCTTTAAATGTCTAGTAATATATAAGTTGAATGTAGTAAACCTCTGAAAAGCAAGGACTGATGTATTTCTCTCATTTGTCATTCACAAAACTCACAATATTTAACTAATTGTTTCAGTAATAAAATCGCATGGTCTGTGTTATTATATTTCCCAACTATACATTATGCCTCAAATGCCACACTTGTCAGCAAACTGATTGTGAGCGAGTAGAAATTCAAATTTCTTTTCAATTTTCTTTTTTTCTGTCAAGAAATTAAAGTGCTCAGAACGTAGTGGAGCTGTAATTTCAGTTGCTTTTTAAACCTGCTGCATACTCCTTAGTTAGAAGGTTGTTATTAGGATTATGAGAAGCACATTATTGGGCACACCATGGGCAAAGTAAATGAATGAAACACGTTGACTGGATTTGGTTCTGGCGTTCATTCAGAAAATGAACCTTGTTCTTCTGGATTAACTTACTGTAACTAACCTAGTGAGTGTTTGGAGGGTTTCTTCGGGCCAGTGGCTTAATCAGAGGAACTCCACAGATCCGTTTTTAAGATGCAAGGCTGCAACCAGTGCTCTTCTGCTCCCATATGGTCCCCACATGACAGCTGTGTGAGGGGACTGCCCCCTCTGCTGGGCTTGGTTGGGATCATCAGGCTTTAAAACCCCCAAATGAGCAATGAACTTTGCTGCTGCTCATTCATTTTTACTGCTGCAGTTGTAGTTCATCAGGGCAGGGAAAATAGAAACTGAGAGATGTGGAGTGCATTTTACATTTATATATATGCTATTTACAAATCAGTCCTTTTTATTTTTCTTACTTTCTAGCACACCTCAACAGCAAAGAAATTCATGTGAGAAATTTTACTTTGCAATAAACCAGTTTCTGGTTCCTATACAGTTTTAAAGTAGATGTACTTTACTGTGAGCCTGTTTAAAGCAAAAACAGAAATAATATACCCCCTCACTCCCAGCTCTGCGTCTAACTCAAACCTTCTGCATAATTTTGAAAATGCTAAAAAGTGTACAAGAGAGGAGTGGATCAACACAGACATGCAAAACACCTCTGCCATCGAGGGCTCCAGATTTCCCTGAGACATTAGTGTAGTGGAGGACCATATTGCTCCCACACCGCATTAATTTGAGCTTTTTTCTCCAGCCTTGGTAATTCCTGGATTTGAACTCTCCTTGTCTCTCTCTGTCTGCATCCATTGCTGTGCAAGGGGTATGAAAGGAATTTCTACAAGATAGCTAGTTCCTCTACATCTGTCCAAAGTCAGAACCAATATATATTAAAAAAACAAAACAACTTATAGGGTTTATTTGTAGTGTTTCACTCAAGGGCTTGGGTGTAACTCTAATAAAAGGATGTTGACATAAGTTTTTTAATATGAATTTCACAATACTGTTAAATCTCAATCTGAATAAAACTGCAGATGGTGCCTTGAGCCACTTTCAAAAGATTGGACAGATAAATTCACTATGTGGTTTGTGGATATTATTTTGAAGCCATAGTTTGGTATTTTGGTTGATTTTAAAATCAGATTTTACCCTGTTCAGCTTGGTTGTCAAAGTGCATCTGCAGTTCATATTAATTGGGCTGCTAGCCTTTGATAAGCAATTCCTGAAAAGTATCATAACACTGGCATTGGTGCTTTTCATCACTATAAAGTAATGATTTAGCTCACAACTCAAAAAACCCCATATAAGACAAGTGAAGACACTGAATTCAGACGTTGAATGCAGTTAAAAGATTTATTTTCACACAATGAAGATGGCAACTGTGTGGAAGTTTGAGTTCACTGTTAACTGGAACAACAAAAACGGGTGTTCTGTCGAAGGAGGAGAGAATGAGTTAGCCAGGGATCCATAAGGGATTGAACTACGTCCAAGTGTGACAGAAAAAGAATGGAACAGTCTAACCTGACTTGAGGGAGGCATAGGTATGGGGTGACATCTCTGGAGGCAGGCAGGTTCCAAGTGAGAAGTGGATGGTGGTGGAGAGTTAGCAGGCAGGTGAGTATTCGAAGGTGAGTTCTTCTCTTTGGAGGTTGTAGATATCTTTGGAGCTGGGCTGGAGCCACCATTCGACCTGAAGCTTAAGTGAGGAAAAGCAAAGAAAAAAAAAAGCAAGAGATAACCCAGCCCGGCCTGACCATGAAGGAGGACAAATGAAGAAGTGATGGGCCTAAAAACTATCTATAGCAGATGAGTATCTGAAAGCCATCCCCTTAAGAAACAGGAAATAAATCCAGCAAAGACCTGACACGGGACTGAAGAGATGCATCGGGCCCTTAACTTGATCCATCTACTGTTCACTGAAGCCTCACTGGAAATGGTCTGAGTTGAAGGGGAGCTGTCAAGAAGCCATTCTTAGGGAAGAAAACTTGGAGCAAATTTGAAAATTTTGGTTCAGTTCATTGTCAGAATGTTTGGATTAGATCAGGAGAGAAGTACAGTGAGAGCTATCTGTAAAAGACAGTGGTTTGGGGCTGTTTTTCAGCCAGTGGTGTTGGAGATCTTGACAAATTTCATGGAATAATGAAAACAGCAAAGCACTGTCAGAATTTTGCAGTACCATCTGGAAAGCATCTGATTGGCAGTGGGTTAATTTTTCAGCATGACAATGATCCCAAACACACGAACACTATGGGTCATGGATTGACCTCCCCAGAAACCGGAACTCATTATAAACAGAGAAGAGATCACAAAATGCAGCCAACATCCAAAGCAAAGCTTTGAATGTCCTTCAAGAAGCTCTGGTTTTACCCCATATACTTTATTTCTGTTTATGTTTGCACATGCTTCAATAAATCGCTGCACCTAGCTCCCATTTTCCCTTTTTTTCTTTAAATATAAAGAAATGAGTGGTGGCCAACACTTTAAACCCATGTCAAGTTTAAATTCATAATTCTGCTTTATATGATAGCAGTTATGCCAACAGTTCATTTTTCTACAACAAAGCAGCATCAACTCCATAGTTATTCAGAATCAAAATGCTCAAGAGTATTGTAGTCAATAACTACAATACAACTATATTCATCTCTTGAAAATGAAAACTTAAGCACTACAGGGCTTGCCTTTTGGTACCTTTATGAATATTATTGGATTTTTCCCTTGATGTCTGGGCTCTAGTATAGAGTTTATTTTCTGATAAACAAAGGTGAAAAATGCAGTCATTAGGCATACTTAAATTTTTTTTTAACATAAATCTAAACCAGAATCTGTTATGTTACAGAGTCTGTTTGGCATACTTTTTTATGCTTGCCACTGTAGGGTTGAGTGATCTAATCAAATTTCTGTGTATACTTTTCTGTGTATACTTCATAACCAGTACTATTGTGATCCACTTATTGTAACTATCCACCGTCTGTGTTGCATAGCCCAAAGACAAATATGGAAATGTGATACCACTCATGAGAGAGCGAGACATGCACCAGGGAGTTCATTTCCCACTTCCAGCATTAATAGAAGGAACATAGGATATACTGGGAATAATAATGAATGATTCTGATGGCAATAATTAGGGACCTTATGCGACAAATATCAGCTGAGCATGAAGTGGTTCTTGTCATAACATTTAGGTTGGCTCTTTAGGCCTGTAGTTCTGCTAACACTGGAACCCTCCTTCTGCCTGGTGAAGTGAAACTATAGCAGGAAAAAAAAAAACCCTCTATATGGTTTTTTTTTATCCCATTTTGACAAGATGGATCACTATAGCCGCTCCACAGATGTAAGTGCATCAACTTGTGAGTGTAACGCATGTGATGCCTTCATGAAACTGTACTGAAGCAGATTAAGTTTAAATGTAGAAATAACTCCTCACTTAACTTGATAAGACAGTGATAAACCTAATCTAAATGCAGATACAGCTATAAATTATATTAACAGCATTTCTCAGTTCCTGTGGCAGTCTAGGCTCCCGTGGGTGAAATTTGAAGGGGAACCTGTGCGTGACCGTGTTACTGGCAGCAAAGACTCGGCCTCTTCCTCCGCCGGGAAAAGAATAGTTTGTTATCTTGTACTTGGATGGCTTTTGAAGCGAGACCTTTGCTGGAAATATGACACGAGTGAAGTAATGTGTTTGGGCCCTCTTTTAATCTCAAGAGTGGTTCTTTGTTTATATTTCTGTCTTATTGCCTTGGAGGGAAACACTAGTACTAAGAAGAGGAAGAGGAAGAGTGAGAGGAAGCCTCCTTAAATATTTTCTCAAACACCTTAATTGAAATTGGATTTTAACTGCTCGCTGGACCGTGGTGGAGAGAATCAGGAGCCAGCGAGGTAGCGTTTTTGCATTGCAAATGTAATTTTCTGTTTTTTGCCCATTGCCCATGAGACACTCAAAAATAGCTACCAGATATGTTTTTTCATGAGCCATTTTCTTCAGGTTGAGCCTCTCATTATTCCAATACCCACCGCCATTAGCTTTTTGGATTGAACTACTGTGTGGCCCTGTTGTTTACTGAGCTGGAGCATTAGTCTTTGTGGGAAATTGTATTCTCTTCATGCTCAGATAGAGCCTGATGGAGGTGAAATTTTGAATGCACTATATATGCATGAGGAAATAAACAGCTAATTTGCTTTGAATTTTTATTCATCACACAAGTGAATTGAGCACGACTTGTTGATTATTCTGGAGTTTACAGATTTATTATACCTTTTTTGTTGTATATTTAGTAAGAAAATTGCCCTAGTGATTTATGTAGTTAGCAATATTTAGCGAAGGTATCGGATCTTTTTCATAAACAAAAGTGATAACACTCCACTGTAAGTAAAAATCCCCTCAGTGTAAATGTTTACAGGTGTGATGGGTGGTGTTATTCCAGCAATTCTGAAATCAGCCTGGGTAGTGCGTTAACCCAAATGCAGTAATTACATACTTGGTCAAAATGAAGGTATGACAATCTTACTATAAGACTGAGGATTGTGAAAAAACTGAATGGAAAAACGAAAACTACAAACAGAGCTCCCAACCAGTCACACTGACCAATAAATCATTCAAGCATAAAAAAGACTCCTAACCCAAGGGATGAACCGGTATTGTATCTACACACACAGACAACTTAGTAAAGAACCAATTTTAAGTTGAATCTGTAGACACTTTGGTAGAGCAGCCTGCTGCCCCCAGGTTTATTTTTTTTTCCTTTTTATTTTGAGGTTTATCAGCCTTTATTAGGAAGCTTTACATATATTACTGTAGTATTGTTACAGAAGGAGTACTATAAACAAATAAAAAATTTGTTTGTATGATCTCTAAAGCTAAAGCTGTGATATAAATGTAGTGTGGTACAATATGTCAGTGTTTTTCTATCTGAGATGTAAAAATAAATAGCATAAAACAGAAATACAGACATGTGATTGAATGTACTTTATAACAACACATAGCTTGCTATTGCTCAATTTCTGCACAACTGACAACTCAGTTTGGTCATTGCCACAAATGTACAAGCTGGCCATCAATAACCTTCTGCTAGTTTCTCTTCCTGTGTGCAATCTGCTCATACAGGCTCCCTGCAGGAGGGACTGGGGGGAAATTATGGCTCTCTCATGTACCAGGGCCCAGTGATCCCACACAGTCTGCCGGTGAACGGAGATCAATACCTCCTAAGAGTAGGTTTTAGCACTTTTAAAAATAGACAACTCAAAACCTTTAGACAGCGAGCATTATATGAAACGTTCCCAGGCTACAGCCGTTAAGTGTCTGTGCTGTTAATGGCCATCATTGTCTGATCTGATGGTGGCAAACAAGGTCGTTGCAGCTGCATATGGAGTCATATTGCTCAAGCGAAATGTTTTAACATTGACCGAAAGCTCTAATGTTGAAACTTTATAGCTGTTCTACTGCCTCTATGCTGGTGTTAATGGTCCCACTCCCCGACTGTACTCCTCCTTTGATACTGAGCCTTTCAATTTCCATGTCACACGCCTCAACAGGCTGACTCGTGATCACCCTGATGGATGAGCAAACGAGGAGAGAAGTTGTGAGTCTTTCACTCCAGCTAGTGGAGGTTCAGTGCCCCACAACGCCCACATGGAACCCTCCAATCGCCTCCAGACTTTGACACATCATTTCCCCTGTGATTTGTGGCCAGATTGAGGTTGAAGGAGACAAGGAAATTTTCTGTCCTCATGAGAACAGATGGATGTTGCAGCTCTGCAGACTGAGCCGAGGTTTTTTTTTTTTTTTTCCCCTCATGATGAACCCTCCTGCTTTATAAAGGATTGGTTTCATGCTCCATTATGGACTCTTCATGACTGGCTATTACAGCACATATTCAGAAACCTCAACCTGCCATTTTTTTTGTTCTTTTTTTGGGGATGGCATATAACTGACTATTCTTTCAGGAAAGTGTCATATATTATTTTGTAAAGTACTTATAGAGTGGAAAAAGGATTTCTCATTGGTCCTCTTTGTGCCGTTTTCATGCCAGATCAAAGTTGAGAGTCTGTTTATGATCAAAGATGGTTGTAATGCCATGAAATGATGTATGATGCAACAAACATGCAACTGGTAAAGTGTGATAGGCTTGTCAGGGCAGCAAATGGTCGCCGTCTTTTTCAATCCCACTCCCACCGCACACCAAATGTTTGATCTCATCTCTGAAGAGCACAGCCACCGGTGTTTCCCTTGGGATGTTTGATGTTGGAGATCAGAGCTTGTGGTGGTGCAGGCAGGCAGGCTGGGGGCTTCACCATTACCACGCGCCACATTCAATCTTCACACCATCAGATAAATTCAAAGAATTTGCAAAACACCACCTTCTTAAAAACACAGACTTTCCTACTGCCGTGTGTTATATTAGCAGCACATTATTGAAGTTTCCTGGAACAAAAGACAAAAAAATAAAGCATCTCTGGCTCTGCTGCAGTCTATCATCACCCTCTGGCTGAGAGCTGTTGTATCATGCCTCAGATTTCTTTCACCACAGTCCGATTCTTTCTCTCTTGTATCTATTGATCTCTAGCTCTGCCCTGCCAATATCTTCTTGTCTGTGAGACCTTTCCTCGTCCTCCATCTTTTATCTATTATTCATCACTCAGCTCTTTCAGCCAGGCCGTAATACCTCTTACCTCCACATGATTGTAGGGCTGTTGTGCACCGTTTGTATTAATGCAGCCCCAGCTGTTGCTTCATTAGTAAAAATATTGAAACAGAAAAGAAGCTCATATTATTTATGCACAGTCAGTGCATTAGTGCAACCAGATGAAAAGTAGAACACAATCATCATCTGGGAGCAATGAACGTCTGTCGAGTAACCTCAGGCTGAGCTGTGACACTCGTACAGAATTGATTAGAACTTTGCCTGTGCCAGCTCAGCTTTTTCAAGGTGTGTTGGCTCAGTCACACTAGAAAGAGTGAAATTGTGTGTGTCAGTGAGCAGAGATTAAGGGTTAATCTCTGCAAATTGACTACATAGGAAGGAGGAGGACTTCACAGGAATCTTTTCATATTCGATGTATCTGAAGTGAAGGGAAGCGGCTATTGTGACTCACAAGTCTGTAATTGAAAACGTAATGATTGAATTTAACTTTCATTTTCTTCCTTTTTAAAGTTTCTGACTTGGAAACATCCTCTCACAGTACAAGTGCTCATATCTCTGTGGGCCCTAGAAAGATGCTCTTATATGATCCTCATTTGTTCTGTAGGAGGTTTTACTCAGACAGTTAAGCTGTATTAGTAGATGTATTGGTATATAGCAGTGGTGAACTCTTCACAGTATCATGAAAACAAACCACCGATGGCTCCGTTTACTCTGTTTCATGATTATGACTATAAGCCAGGCAAATGCAATTCTCTATTATTTATTAGTGAGTTGTTGTGGAAAATAAAGTGGGACCAGGTTTTCTTCTTGCAGAAGTAATCTTTCAGAAGAGATGAAGAGTACAAAAACAGATAAATTTATTATGACAAAACATCGATATAGTGTAGAAAAGACATGGGCACACAGCAGGTACGGTTTTGTACTCTACGCAAATAGGACAACTCAGTGAGCCATTGGACATTCAGCAAGCAGCTAGGCTTGCCTTGAACTCAAAACACTGACTAACCCATTCAGACTTCCCCAAAATAGTCACAAAATCCATCACAGAGGTTCTTGTGACTGAATCAGCCTCATGCACAAGATTGCCTTCCTTCTCCAACCTAATGTAAACCAAGTAATACAATTAGGCCCATAAAATTCTGAACAGTGACAATTTACCTCTTGTATACACTAATGGATTGCATTTTAAGCAGACAACCAAGATGTCATGCGCAGACATTCAGCTTTAATTAAAGAGGTTTAACAAAATTATTGCATCTTCACAACATCTAGCCAAGTCAAGAACAATCTCAAGGAAGTATCATGTATCATTGTTAAAATCTACATGAATGTAGAGGGATTACAAAGCTGTGAACAAGAACAAGAAGGCCAGGTTAGACACAAAACATCTAAAAGAACATCCACAGTTATTAAAAAAAACCTCTTTGCACAGATGGAACCAAGAAGAGAACTTTTATGCAATTCAATTCAAATTATATAGCACCAAATCACAAAAATGGTGACAACAAGGCACTTTATATTATAAGGTAAAGACCCTACAATAATAGATAATAGTCCCATCAGATGATCCCCCCTGTGAGCAAGCTCTTGGCAAAAGTGGGACTGAAAAACTCCCTTCTAACAGGAAGAGACCTTTGGCAGAACCAAGTTCAGGGAGGTGCAGCTATGTTGTGACTGGTGGGGCATGAGGGGAGAGAGACGGGACAAGTAACACACAAACGACACAAAATAGTGTATATGTATAAACAACTAGAGAGTGAAAAGAGGTGAGTGAAGAAGAACCCATGGTCCAAAAAACTCAACACATCTGTCAAACATGGTGAAGGCAATGTTATTGCAAGGGCATGCATGGCTGCCAGTGGAACTGGGCCACTGGTGTTTATTAATGATGTGACTGCTGATAGAAGCCGCAGGATGAATTCTGAAGTGTACAGGACCACACTCTCTGCTCAGAGTCAGCCAAATGCTGCAAAACTGATCGGACAGTCGTGCATAGTGTGAATGGATAATGATCCAAAACATACTGCAAAAGCAACCCCAGAGTTTCTGAAGGTAAAGAAATGGGAAATGTTTTTAGTGGTTAAGTCGGTCACCTGATCTCAACCTAGTGGAGCATGCTTTTTTAGTTGTTAAATACAAGCAACTGAAGACAGAGATCCACAAACAAGCAGCAAGTGAAGGTGGCTGCAGTAAAGGTCTAACATAGCATATCGCATCAGGAAACAGCATTTGGTGATGCGAACACTCATATTTAAAATCATGTCAGTTTGTTCAGTTACTTTTAAGCCTCTGAAAAATGGAGAATTTCCCAAAATAGTTGATGCAATACTTAAAATTTTTTATACTTTAAATTAAAGCTACATTTTGATTGTCTATTTATTGGTCATAGTGCAAAAATGTATGAACCTAACTGTATGTGGTGGTATTAGGACATAAAAATGCGCCATTATGTTTAACAAAAATAAAGCTCAAATTCCATGAATTTCTGGTGATGTGCACCAGCAATCATCCTGGTAAACGACTGCCTGGAAAAGCACCTTCAATTTTTCCTATTTAGCTGTACAAAATGCCCCCCCCCCCAAAAAAGGTCAGTAATTAACAAACAAACAGCAGAGCGTGACCTTGCGAAATTATCTGGTTAGAAAATAAATCACCACACAAAATTACAGTTAGAAAAATATGTGTAAATCATGTTGTATTCTAATGTACTCACTATATTTGTGTTTGTATTTGTCATGTCATGTCTTGTTAAGTGAAATAGTCAACTTAAAGCTTTAACTTTCTGTTTTGAAATCTTTGAAGAATAAAATCAAATCTAGTTCAGGGATTTGATTGTGCAGCGTCAACATGTATTGAGTTTGCTGAAAGAATCATGTCACTGTTGGCTGAACTTGTTTTCGCTGATCTTTTCCTTTGAGCTCAGTGTTATTAAATGTTAAAGATGTTTTCTCCACCCCAAGTTTCATGCAGCTTCTAATTCTAATCGCACAACTGTATGCACCGTTGGCATCTGGAATCTAATGCACAATTATATTTAAATTGGACTTTATAGTGTATTAGTGTATTATATATATATATATATATATATATATATATATATATATATATATATATAATTTTTAGAGGATATTATTTTGTTTCAAATTGAATAGTTGACATTCACAGTTACAGTTTTACGATGAAACTGCAAATCTTCTTCTCTGCTCATCATTCAGCTCAAGCTGTTAAACCACAGAAAATACTGAAAGGCCACATTTAGATTTGCTCTAACATATATTCAGGTTTTATTCTGCGATTTCTGTGCACTGGTCAGGCTTCTCATGAATGTGCTTTCTCTCCCTCCACAGAGGAAGTCCTTGATCGCGACCAGTCTGATTGTGGCAGTGTCGCTCTTTGTGGTGGTGGTAAACTATTCTGAGAAGCCCTACTTCCTCCTTCAGCCTGTATTTGGCGAGACGTTGTTCTCCAAGCAGCCATACAAGCCTTACAAGCCCCACCTGGGATACATCAGCATTCCCAAACAGGAGGTGAGGAACAAACACCTGGAACAACAAGAAAGACACACACAGTGAGATGTAACAGCTTAATCTAAGTATTCCTTTATTTAGATTAGTTGTAGATGCTAGATAACACTTGCACTTCTATTCTCATATGTTTTTTCATATTATTCACATAAAAAAAAAAATCAGAAGACTGTTATCAATTGTTTTCCAAACTGTATATAATTGGTGAATGTTAAATCATCAGCATACGCTGATAATGGATGCTGATAATTTCCATATGGAATTAAAAACTGCCGATTCAGTGGATTTCAAACTTTGGGGATCAGGTGCCCCTGCAGGTGAGGTGCGGCAAACTAAGCAAAATGTATCAAGTCAAAGTAAGGGAAATGAACACAACTGTTTTTAGGGAAAATAAACAACAAAAGATTTTGATTTAAGTAAAATGTATCTTTTATCATTTCATTTTGTAATCACTAAAGATTAACACTAGAACCGCCAGGATTCAAACTCTCTAGAGCAAAATGGCCCCTCTTGCAACAACAACTGTAATGCAAAAAATGTAATTTCTTAAAGAACTCCAACTTCATTTTATGCATTTAAAAATTTTTTTTTTTTTAAATTAATCTTTTATCTAACTATAGTGCCTAATATATTTATTTGTTTACATATAGCTAGCTCTGCCTCGTGTTATAGCAACCATCACATCAAAATGTGTGCAAACAATCCGGTGTGCTGCAACAGTGATTTTACATTCATTTCTATGGGGGTCAAAATGACCCCCTTGGCGGCTCTAGAGTTAATAAAAAAAATATGGGGTGTGAACTTCTTTCCAGCTATTTAATGGGGAATTACTTTACTAATTAAGCTAAGTAACAAACAGTACCACACAGCAGGATTTAATATTGTGTCAGTCAGTTTTGTTAAATACCTTCCAAAACCACCAGTACTGCAACACAGTGGAGTTCAGTGACCTCAGTTAGCAAGATGAAGCTTTGGATTGGCTTGATTGGCTCCAGCTGCTTGTGTCTGCACACTTGCCAATCAAATTGGCCACACCCAACACATAAACACATGTTTTTAAACCTTAATAAAAGCCAAAGGGTTAAGGTCAAATGTGATAAAGAACCAAGAAGTTCTCAGTAAATAACAGAATTCAGCATATCAATAAAAACTAACAAACCAAACACACAAAGCCAAAAGTAAAAAATGGTCACATTTCAGCTATTAAGGCAAACTAAGAAGATTAAGATAGTATAAGCACATTAAAAGATGTTTTTAAATTAATGACAAAGACGCAGGTGTAATTCTTGAATATTTGGCTGTAATGTTCCCAATACTAACAAATTTTCTATCACATACTCTTTCACTTATCTTATTTTAGAGAAAAATGTTTCTGCTGCTTACGATAAAGGCATCTCACATATTACACAGATATACATTGGGGGAAATAATTATTTTAATGTCCGCTGAATTTGCTCACTTACAAAGAAGTGAATAGTCTCTAATTTTTATGGTAGTTTCATTTTCATTTCATTTCTTGCAGTTGGTCATCAGATTTGCACACATCTCAGGAGGAATTTTGGCCCACTTCTCTTTACACAAACTCTTTAGAGCCTTTAGGTTTCTTGGCTGCCACTTGCCAACTCATAGCTGCTGCTGCTGCTTCCACAGATTTTCTGTAGAATTGAGGTGTGGACCTTGATGTGCTTCTTCTTTAGCCACTCCTTTGTTGCCTTAGCGGTATGTTTTGGGTCATTGTCATACTGGAAGACCCACCTATGACCCAGGTTGAATCTTCTGGCTGGGGGAAGGAGGTACATGGTGTTAGACTGAGGGCATCTGATGTTCATTTCATATTTCTTCTTTTTATCAATAATCACACTAACACATGTCAGCTTCTCATGGGGAACTTCTTGCTGATGGTCTTTACAGTCTTGGCTCTGACATCCTTTGACAGTTCTTTGGTCTTCCCCTTGCTGGTGGAAGAGCTGGAAATGAAAGAAATTGATTCTGTGGTCAGGTGTGCTTTATACATAAAACGAGATGAGATCAGGAGGAACTGACTGAGTGTAATCTCCAATCCATGTGTGCAAGAGTAGGGGATTGTAGGGGATCAAATATATGTATAATGTGTTTCTGTCTCTCTCCATTAAAATGAAATTAGTGAGTGCTAATTTCTTAATCACACTTAGAAATTCAGCAGGGGATCAAATACTTTACCCACTGTTTTTTTTTTTTTTAACAGTTGAATAAAACACATTTGTAATATAATAATACTTCATACATGATTAACCTTTTCTCCCACAGTACATTTATATTCTATAAGCATTTATTAACATTAACCTTTCAGCATTCACCTTCACAATGAAGGTACAGTCTATTCAAAAT
This sequence comes from Tylochromis polylepis, assembly GCA_015107715.1. Lineage (NCBI taxonomy): Eukaryota > Metazoa > Chordata > Actinopteri > Cichliformes > Cichlidae > Tylochromis > Tylochromis polylepis. Next base: position 54,844 of record VVHJ01065221.1, read on the forward strand.
AGAGTACCCCCTTAAGAGTTTTCTTAACTTATTATACCAGATTCTCTGTGATGGATCTGAAAATGCTTGTTTTGATGTCCCTTGTGAGCGTTATTTATTTTTAATCCCAAACACCCGTGTCCGTGATCCCATTCTTCTGCCTTCAAACAGCTTTGTGCTGTATGTTCCCTGCACAATTTATGGAAATTGAAATATCAAAGCCTTTTAATTCCCACCACATGAAAATGTAAAAACCAAGCTGTGTTGATTGTTTGGGAAGGCAGCCCGTTTAAACACAGCCCTTTGTGCTTATGCTATTGGATATTGAGTAGTCATGCTAAAAAAATGTACATTTTACTAAGCATGAATGTATGTTACATTTCCTGGTGAAAATGAGAATTCAAAACCCTTTATGTGAAGTGGATGTCTTATATTCAGCAGGATGATACTCGCAGATTAATGCAGAGCGCCATCCTCTGCCTCTGGAGAGTTTCATCCACACAACATGGGCCCAGAGGCAATCACACTTTACACCAGTCTCTACGTTTGCACCTCCTTCTGCCTCCAGACAAGACTGCTTAAATCACTGCCCTCTCCCCATGGAGATTTATGTAAATCATCGTAAAAAGACTGGCAGCTTCTACAGAATTAGGCCTCTTTTGGCTCAAATTCCCCCACCAGTGAATTCTCTATATCTAATCAGGAAGGCGGTGATTGGCCTAAGAATGAGTGTCAAAAGTGCTCTGCACTCTTATGAAATTTCTGACAAAGGATGGACGAGATTGTGGAGGTCTGGTCAAGGTGATACTCCCGCGCCAGGTGTCATAAGTGATGAAGTCGGGAATGAAGGCCTGCTGTGTTAGCTGTCAGCCTCTGTTAAGTACACAGCAGCACCTTTAGAAGCTGTAGCATTTCACCTGGACAGTAAGGCAACCTCACATGATCCACAGTGAGGTGTCATTTGAAGTGTTATAAACCTTCCAGAAGCATGTATAATGCATATCCCAGTAGCAGGGGTATGGCCTACCTTATTTTATTCATTTGATTGAGTCTGTCTCCAGCTGTGATAAATTGTTCCTGCGCTGCTTTCAGGAGAAATAGAAAACATTTGTCTTGTGGCACTTTACATCCATGCCTCTGGTCCATCACAGAGCGAGAGAAAAACTCAATATTTTCATTTGGACGTGAGCATTTTAAATGCAGGCCTTTTGAAACGTACACAGTAGAAAACATGGCGAGAAAGTGGTTTGAGTTTTGGAGCACTTTGTGGATATTAATGGATGTTAATGAGAAAGCTTCTTGTTTGTGGCCTGTGTTGCACCAGCTAATAAAATATGCATTATTGTATGTAAGTCCTCTCTAAGTTGTTATCAGCTCTTTGCAGACAAGAGAGACTAAAATGGCTCGCACCAATTAAAACTTGTTGTCTCCATAAACATCTGTTATATAACATCCAAAACCATCTGCTTTGATTGCTCAAATAATGCATTACTTACCAAACAATTAAACCTGTGTTAGTGAAGAATTATGTGTTTCAGAGTTAGTGTTGGTGTTTAGATTAGAATGTCTGGGAAACATCTGGTAAAAATGCCTTTTTTTTCTTCTGTTTATTAGTTTATTGTGATTAAATGTATTTTTGTATATATTTTTTTATTTGCAGTATCCAAGTTTACCTTATTATGAAATGGCATTTTTGATTAAATGTCAGATGAGATGTCAGACAGACATTTACATTCTTCAGTCACTTTGCTACTGGATCAAACCTTTTGCCTTCAGAACTGCTTCAATTCATTGTGGCATAAGTTCAACAAGGTGTTGGAAACATTTCTTAGAGATTTTGGTCCATATTGACATGATAGCATCACACATTTTCAGATATGTTGACAACACATCCGTGATGGGACTCACCTGTTTTACTACATCTGATGACTGTGGAGGTCATTTGAGTACAGTGAACTCATTGTCATGTCCAAGAAACCAGTTTGAGATTATTTAAGCTTTGTCTTGAGCTTCTAAAAATCTGCTTCAAGATTTGATATGTTGTACATTCACAGATGCTCTTCTGCATAATCATTTGAATTACTGGCATCCTCCAGTCAGCTCGATGCAGTCTGCGCATTCTCTTCTGACCTCTGCCAGCATGGCGTTTTCACCCAACTGCTGCTCACTGGGGGCGGCATTCTCTGTAAACCCTAGAGATGGTTGTGTGGGAAAATCCCAGTGGATCCGCAGTTTCTGAAACACTCATATCAGCCTGTCTGACAACAACCATGCCACGTTCAAGGTCACCTTTCTTCCCCATTCTCATACTCAGTTTGAATTTCAGTAGGTTGTCTTGGCCTAGTTTACACGCCTAAATATATTAAGTTGCTGCCATATGATCGGGTGATTAGATATTTATGCTACTGAGCAGTTGAACAGGTATAGCTCATAAAGTGGCTGGCGAGTGCAAGTTAGCTGTCGCTACTTATAAATATTGAGCCCCTATTTTGAAAGTAATTTGTAAGTTACCCAACCCAGAAAGCACTCTAGGTAGGGGAAGCAACATAATAGTGCTGTAAACATTCATTTAGCACCATTTGTTGTTTAGACAAGGATTAATAGGATTAATTAAACATGTATAACAAAGCCTTTAATCTAGTGAGGGATGTTTGGTGCAGCTGACGCTGGTTTAAAATTCTTTAAAAGTTTAAAGCTAAAAATATTACAGCATGCAAGTCTACTGCCATGCTAGCAGCTCTCTAAGGTTGTACTTGGAGCTGTGTTTTGAAACAAAAAGACAATGCAGGTTTCAACCAACATTTATTTTTGATATCCAGCAGGGGCGACTCCTCTGGTTGGAGAAAGATGTGTGATGTCATGGTAGCGTGTGAAAAAACAACCCCCCCCCCCCACCCCACCCCCCACTTGT
>VVHJ01065222.1:0-10759 GCA_015107715.1 Tylochromis polylepis
CGCAAATGGAAGAAAGCAGTCCTACATATTTGTTTAATATGTGCGTTGAAGGACATGTCTTGGTCAAAGATGACTCCAAGGTTCCTCACAGTGTTACTGGAGGCCAAGGTAATGCCATCCAGAGTAAGAATCTGGTTAGATAGCATATTTCTAAGATTTTCAGGACCGAGTACAATAACCTCAGTTTTATCTGAATTAAGAAGCAGAAAGTTAGCGGCCATCCAGGTCTTTATGTCTTTAAGACATTCCTGCAGTTTAACTAAATGGTGTGTGTTATCTGGCTTCATGGACAGATAGAGCTGGGTGTCATCTGCATAGCAGTGAAAATGTATACTATGTCTTCTAATGATACTACCTAGGGGAAGCATGTATAATGTAAACAGAATTGGTCCTAGCACTGAGCCCTGTGGAACACCATAATTGACCTTAGTGTGTGAAGAGGACTCTCCATTTACATGAACAAACTGGAGTCTGTTAGATAGATATGATTCAGATATGATCAGATCTTTGAGTCTGACACTGAATATAATCCTGATAATTACTCAGCTAAATCTTTAGTTAGTCAACTTTAACCTGAGTTTTAAAGGTCACCTGTTCTGTTCACTCCCAGCTCTATTTTTTTTATTTTTGGATTCTATTTGAGCAGTTTTGCATTAATAATTCTTCTTTATCCGATACTGGGCCTGTGTGCAGCCCCTCACTTCATCCTCCTCCTTTAAAAGTGACTTTCTTCTGATTGGGGGGGCTTTCAATGACACCTGTATACTTATTAGTAGAAAGTAAGAGTGTGTGTGTGTGTGTGTGTGTGTGTGTGTGTGTGTGCACGCGCAGCTCTACTGAATACAAGTCCTGACAAACAGGCCATATGGTGTCTAAACACGCTGTACTTGACATTTTTTTTTCTTTGTGGCTTTTAATTTGGAGGCTGCTGCTCGACCCTCTCGACCTCCAAATCTCTCTCTCTCACTCACACACACACAGAGTGAGTGGTTGATGGGTTTTAAGAGGTTTTTAAATAGAGTGAATGAGGCTCCTCCAGTAAGGCTCCTCCGCCTGTTGTTGGTCACTGCGGGGTTAAAATCTGTTTTACTGATGTTTACAGGACGTCTGCTCACAGCAGAAAAACACGTTCAAGACTAAACTACCAAAATAAGATGCTCAGTGACCAAATTATAAGATCCTTATGATATTACTCATGCAAGTGTCGAGTGGTTTCTGCTGAAATGAGCTAATTCAGCCTCGTTCTTGTGCTTTAAAGTGAATCTCCTCCACTTTAGCAGATTACTGTGATCTTCAGATTATGTTTAAAAATTGGGAAAGCTCTATTTTTATTCTGTTCAGGGGAAAAAAACAACACACAAAACATAACCATATTCCATCTGTAATAAGATAACATCACTGGGCTGCCCAAGTGGAAGCAACGCCCAGGATAATTTCTGAAATGGAGTAAGTCTCTCTGCTCCCATCAGAGGACAGAGAGGGATGTGAAACACTGGACTTACCTCCACTTCAGTAAGTTAGAGAGTGAGTAACGGGCTGATAACACCGAATCAGTGAGCACTTTGAAGAATTACAGAGTCCAAACCATTTTGGTCGCAGTATTAGGTGACACACTTTGATTGACACAGTAACATTTTTTGGCTTTTAGCCTTTAATGGCAGGACAGGAAGGGTATGTGAGCTGGTATGGATTTAAACTCGGGCACATGTCACTTTTACATTAATGTAAACACATTGGTAAAAATAAACAACAGGGGTGTGAACTTTTTCCTCACCTTCAGTTTACTACTCATACTAAGCAGACTCATTTTCCTACCTTTGCCAATGACCAAGCCACATTTGTCAGCAGGGATGGTGTATGTTACTTCCTGTAGGGGGCCAGGAGAGCCCATGGTCCAATCACCACGACCTCTGACCCGCCCGCCCCGCAGGGCTGAACCAAAACCATCACGTTCCTATGAAAACACCAACATGAGGTCAGTGTAAAAGGACCCATGAAGTACAAAGGTCCCCACTCAAAGGAAAAACCAACGTGTGTGTGTGTGTTTTTTTTACCTGTGCTGTTTGGATGAGTTCATTGATGAGGTGGACAGCATGCTGACAGCGGTCTGGCTGACCCATCACCATGGCAACACGCTCTGGACTGATGCCATCATCTAAAGGTCAGAAGTCAAATTGTCAGCAGTGTGGATAGAAAGTCGATCGCTTACCTGTTGTTACACTTCTGTAAACAAGCACTGTATTAAAATGATTAATTTACACTGACCTGTTTAAATGGGGATTAAACTGGTGTAAACACAAACAGAAAATCAAACTAACCACCTGCTGGTTAATGTTAGCTAGCTTACCTCCAAAGAAAAATGTCGCCTCAGAGGATTAAATGGAGACAAAGTTATACAGCAAGCTAATGGTTCCAAGCTAGCTGCTAAGATGGCCATCAAGTAGTTCGGTAGTAAGCTAATGCTAGTCGGAAGAAAGGCAATCGATCAAGTCAATCTGACCGTTTTTGTACAGTTCCTCAAAAAGCAACCAGACAAACTAACAGCTTTAAATATGAGGATGAAACCAGGATGTCATTGAAGACGGTGTAATAGGAAAGTGCCGAGAAGCAGACAAACAGCTGGTGATCTGAAGCATCCACATCATCTGTCTAACATGGTGGAGGCAGTGTTATGGCGTAGGCACGCATGGCTGCAGGGGAACCGGGTCACTGGTGTTTACTGATGATGTGACTGCTGATAGAAGCAGCAGAATCAAGTGGACTGGCAGGGCTTCATTCTCAGCTCACATTTAGAATGATTCAATGGCTAATGAGCCAAAGCGTGAAGGTGGTGTAAACAGACCTGCTTTAAACTGGATTCGGACCCCTGCATCGTTCTGGATCTTCTTGATCATTTCTCCATTTCTGCCAATCACAATGCCGACAGCAAATCTGGGAACGGGAACCTGAGGACAAACGGAGAGATCAGGCAAGGCCACAGCTTCTAAAAACAACGATCCGAGTATGCGTGTTTGCGTAAGTCATACATCCAGGCTGGTTCCTCCCAGTCGGGCGCCGAAGTCACTGCGTCCCGATCTGAAGTCTCCGTCCTTCTCCCGGATCACCTCCAACACCAGCTCCCTCGCTGCCTGGAGGAGGAAACGGTCCAGGATTAGATTCATCTCAGAGGATGTAGTCCATCCTCAAGTCTTTGATATGATCTGTAACCTTTTCTCATTAAAAGCCAAAATCTTTTAAGGATCATCTAAACCAAACCAGCCCCAAGACCTTGGCGGAACCCATGACAGATTCAAGAAATCAGAACCCTGAATCTGGTCGTGGATTTCACGATACATCCTGTTACAGTCCATCTTCAGGAGGTGTGGCACTCATTTCTCCTCTGTATGTAGACAGCTCTCTGTTTTCTTTACCACTCAAGTCCAAAAACTCAAACTCAGTAGTCGAATCTCTCTTGCTTAGAAGACCTAAAAACTGGATGTCCTCAAACTTCATGAAGCTAATCAGCAGTAAAACCTTCAGTCTGGTCGTTCAGCCTGTCACCTTTCCTCACTGAAACACCCTACAATGAATCTACAGTGAAAAAGATATCAGGATGTCATATTAGATGATGCATTTTAACTGGCGAGTTTTCTAAAATTAATAATTCCTTTATTAACAACCTGCAGCTAGTCATACATGCTTTCATTTAATTTGGACGCAACTGCTGTAATTTGCTCCAAAAGTCATCCAAAGGTTTTCAGCATCCACAGCTTCTTATCACACCTCCTGCTTCATCGACGCTTAATAATAAAATAAATCACCAGTCACTTTTTGTTTTAGTCTGCGTTTTTCTAGAAGTTTAAATGAGCTCTAGTAAGAAACGCGATAACAGAAATGATGTGCACTCGTCCTGCAGCACTCGTCCTGCAGCACGCGTCGTTCCTGGAGAGGACTCGACGGGTTACCTGCACTTTGTACGGGTCTCCGGAGATGCGGAGAGGTTTGTCGGCCCCCGTTGGCATCGGACCGTCCTGGATCATCATCATCTTCACTCCAGCTCGCTCCTGCAACAAACACCAAACAAAACCACATCAGAGTAGTTGACACCACTAACATGTCCTGCTATTTGAACACCTGTTATTCAAACCGGCACCTCAGTCCTGACCTACAAACTTTACTGCTTCACGACGAACGCTCTAAACACAACATGCACACTCCACCAACGCACCACAGATCTTCCCAGCAGGGTCACCAAAGTGAAAATGTACTCTGTTCCATAAAATAACTAAAAGAAAAAAAACTGCATTTGCTTAATGAGTCATTAAATTATTATAATTACGTATGTTTTGTTTTGTTGAAGTCACACTAAACATGTTTATCTAAAGTTAAAAGACTTGGAAACATTATTACTATAAAGTCTGAATGAAACTTTATGTATTTAAGAAAAAAAAATGAAGAAATCAAGTTAGATCAAAGACTCAGTGAGCGTAACGATGTCAGCTGTCACATACATTTCATCTCCGTCATACTCAGATATTTGTATATATTAGAGCTACTTATTGTATGATTTCATGTCGTGTGTTGCTGTTCTTGGAGCGACTCTAACATTTCTGATTCTTGCTCTTTAGAACGACAGAACCCGAGCGAGAACCTCCCCGTTAATCTAGAACCTTTGACGTGAATGTTTTCTACCTGCAGCTGTTTGATGGTGTCTCCTCCTCGGCCAATCACCAGCCCCACCTTGCTGGCTGGGATCAGCATCTCCTGCACCGAGGCCCCGCCCTCTCCATCGCCGTGGAAACCCGGACCGTTTCTGCAGCGATCCACGATCTGGGCCAGCAGCCGCTTCGCCTGCCTGAAAACACCCAGACGTGACAGAGTTTAGCAGGAGCGTCACTTCACCTGCAGCTCCGCCAACTCCAGCTTCACAAACTCACTCGATGCTCTCCGGAGTTCCCGTCAGAGAACACGGCCGCTCCATCAGACCCCCGCCTTCTGCAGAAACACGCACGTTTTCAGGTCAGGGCGGGGCTGTTTAATTCAAAGGGACCACGGAGAAGTTTGGATTCTCCATCGTCCGAGGAAACGTGAAAACACGGAGGACTGAACTCACCGGGAGCGATCTGGATCTTGCACCCCGACTCCAGCTGGATCCTGGTGATCTGTTCGCCTCCTCTGCCAATAACTGAGGTGGAGGAGGACAGACACATTCAGAGGAACATCTGCCTGCTGCTTCTGTACATGCAGAAGTTCAAGTCTGGCTCTAAGTAAAGGATTCTGGCTCTGCTGGAAGGGCGAGCAGCTGAGATCAGACAGGAAGCTCTCACTCCAGGTCAAACACACTGACGTCAGCCTGCCTCAGCTCTTCAGCCCTCTGAAGTAATGGTTATAAAAATGAGACCTTCACAGTAAAACTAGAATAAACCGAGTCAGGCATGCAAAGGCACAAAACGTCCTGTCCTGTTTTCTCCACCACAGATGTGCGGTTTGTAAAGAACAGCAGCCGGCGACGCCTGGTCATGCCTTCGCTCAGTGGATCTGCCCGAGGCTGCTTCTGAGGTCAAACAGACCGCCTCGGATCACCTGACAAATGTGCACAGTGACTCAGACCTGGCACATGTTCTGGTTCTGACTTATGGGACAAGCTTCCAGCCAAACCAGAACCGTAGCAGTTCCGAGTCAAATGAAAGGTTCGGTAAAAATGCTGAGATGGCAGGTTTTCCATCAGACTGACGCTGGAAGCCCATCAGCTGAGGTGATGATTTAGTCTCTGTGGGAAACGTTTCGAGGCGGCGTTTTACCAAATACAACCATTCGTTTACCTGCACATACCCACAGTCTGCTCAAATGTGATTGGTCGCTACAAATCAGACTACAGACAGACACCAGGACGCCTGCAGCTCACACCAGAGTGAAGGCGAACAGCTCCAGGTTCATGTTCTAGCTAAAGGTTCTAGAGCCCAGCCAAAGGTCAGAGGTCATACTCACTGAAGCCCACCATCCTGTCGGGGACCTTGTAATCCTCTGTGATTACCCTGAAATACACACACACAGAAACACACACATCGGCATCCTGGTCACGCATGGCTGTGTGTGTGTGTGTGTGTGTGTGTGTGTGTGTCAATAAGTGATTATGCTGATGCAGACTGCAGGAGGACAGATCTATAAGACTGATCCACCTCCACGCCCTCACACTCACGTCTATTTGCAAACAAGAATATGAAGCTGAACACACATCATTACACACCACAGAGAGAGAGAGTGTGTGTGTGTGTGTGTGTGTGTGTGTGTGTGTGTGTAAGAGAGAGTGATCGATACGGGCTGTGGGTCATACCTTTGATGCCCCATGGCTGCTAGCTGGTTACCTACTGGGAGACAGAGACAGAGATTAGACGCCAGGCTGATGTGACGGCGCTGACCATCGGAGCGAACAGCGAGAACTAAACTGGCATCACGTGTGCAGCAAACACGGCAGTCCGAGCCGACGGACACGGGGAACACGGGCGGACCGCAGACACGCGCCTGTCCAGCTTTCACCGTGTAATAACCAAAATAAAACCATGCTTACTGTGGCTTCAGCGTGGCCTGCGTTAGAGCAGGTTTCTCTCATTACAGTCACATTTAGACCACATTTAAACCCCTCACGGCCCCACCAGATTCTTCTTTGTGTAGAAACAGCCCAAGAAAGATTTTTTAGAAACAGCGGGAAGCTGAACTTTGCACCGTTCCTAATAAGGCTGGATCCTTGCCCTGGAATAAGCTGAAAACGATACTGAGCGATCCACAGATGAAAACTGGAGTTTAGGGTAAACTTTGCAGGTGAGAAAGGATCCAGGCGGTGATGTCGGCACGATTAGCTTCCAGCGACACGATAGTTATGGTTTTCTGTCACGTTAACAATTAAACGAAGCATTTTCCTCTAAATGCTCGCCTTTAGCTCAGATGATCGGTCAGCTGGATCCATCGGAAGCAGGCGTGTCGAACTACACGCGTCACAGAGCGAGCCTCTCTCAGCCCACCTGCCAAAAACAGTCACAGGTGACATCACAGCTACCCGCTGTGGCGTGAATCGGGGGGCGGCTCAATGAAGCGTCTTCTACACGTGACATAGGTGGGAACACAGAGGCGCAGCAGCCACAGCACCAACGACACGACGGCCTGTCAAGTATTTTTATAAGAACTCGATGAACGCTCAAACGTCACGGCGGTCCTGTCACTGATCAGTCTGACGGGTGGAGCGCGGGTGGAGCGCGTATGAGCCTCTTACCTCCGTCCTCTCCTGGTCGTTTCTGGCCCGGGTAGTACAGCGAGGGCTCGACACTTCCTGAGGAGCTGTTGAGGTGAGACATCCCTTCTCCGCCCATCTTCCCCACCATCTGTGAACATGGGAGAAACAGCTGTAACACCTGGATCTGTTCACCGCAGCTCGGCAACAACTGAGGCCAACAAATAACGACCATAATAACGTAAGAACGATAAAGTTTTACAGCACACAGGTCCAAAATCCCAGCAGGTTAAATCCAGGTCACGACCAGGACTATGTCCCAAACTGGTCCCAGGTCAGCAGAAAGTCCAACAGCACCTGTGCTTCTGCTTTACACACATGTTTTCATACGCAGCCTGTTTCAAGAGGCCGGCAGAGCGCCGCTCGAGCAGCGCACAGCTCAGCCTCCCTCCCTGAACCAGAGGCTTCCTAATAAGGCGCTCGGTGTGGCTGCAGACGCGCTCGACTCCTCTGACTGGGCTCAGATATTTCTAACAGAGCTGCCGTTCATTCAAGTTTAATCACAGTTTCTGTGAAGAACAAGGATTTGGTAGAGCCGTTTTAAAGGTGTGTGCCTCAAACATCGCAGCTCTACCTGTGCTGTAAACAAAACCTTCCTCATCGCCACCATCATCTTCCTCAGGGGTTTTCAGAGCCTCGTGGCTCGCCGGGTGTTTGTAGACAGGAGTCCAGCATCGGACGTTCTTCTTCTATCACAAACACCAAGAAAATGTTCATTAAACTATAAAGAAGGCCACAAAGAACCAGGAAATGACTATAAAGGGGGAGGAGCTAAAACTGTTTGTTTCAGAGGACGAACTGACGTCTGCAGGCTCGAAATACCACTAAAAATCACACACACACACACAGACACACACACACACACACACGCACGCGCACACAGAGGAAACCTTGAGTGTTTTCCTGATAAAGACTTGTGGAAAAATCCACTGCTCAGTAAAAATAGTCCAGTGGGCGGAGTCAGTCTGCTGTACCTGCTCACACCTGTTCACAGTGCTCTGCACCCTCACCTGTAACAGGTAAGTCAGGCAGCTGCAGACTGCTAGTAAAGAAAATAAACTTGACTCTCTCTCAGCTGAAATGTGCAAACTTTAAACAAAGTGAAGGTTTCTGATCCGGCATCTTAATGACACGTCGTCCTCTTCCTCGCCACACAGAACGTGCTCATTTATTCCTGATATTGCTGCAGTTACTTATTGTCAGCAGATTAGACACGTGACCTTCCCGTCTCTGGTCAACTGACACCAGCTAAACATCAGCAGCTGGATATAAGCTAAAGAAAAGAAACAAAAAAAAGAGCTCACAGTGTCCCACTGATACACAGTTTGATTACTTTCTCACATCGTGTGAGGGTTTATTCACCAGCCACCCAACCCCAACAACTTTACATTGACTTCAAGGCAGTTTTGGTAACAGAGGCAACTTGAGGCTAACAAAGGCTAACAGCAGCTAACTGATGCTCACAGCAGCTAAGTGAGGCTAACAAAGGCTAACAGCAGCGCTTACTGAAATGCTTTTGTCACTATCAATATCGCTGTCATCAGACAGAAGTGAGCTCGTATCGGACTCCTTTCACGCAGTGTTACAGTCTCCAGAGTAAACACACCTGGACAGCTGAGGTACACAGCAGACTGACAGCCTACACTCACTACAGATCAACAGCAGCTAGGTTTGTTTGTCCTTCAGCAGCCACCATAGCGAGGATTATGCCCTTAGACTTGGAGGAGAAAGAAAACAGAACTTAGATAACTGCCATCTACTGATATTAGTGGTGAGATTTCCACACTCAGGAGAAGCTCCTCCACCGCCCAAACACTCCTTCTGCTCCACATTATTCTCCAACTGGTCCCAGTTCTGCTCATGAACCAGTTTTCACCTGCTGCAGGTTCTGGTGTGAAGAACAGAACCAAGGTTACCATCACACCTGGAGTGCAGCACAGAGGAGGAGGAGCCTCCAACAGCAGGACGAGAAGCTGCTGATGACATCAAGGACTGTTGCAACTTACCCATAAGAACCAGGGACAACTGGTTAACAACGACTGAACTTTCAAAATAAGAGCGAGCTGACTGCTCTCACGATGAACGGATGGACGGCATCTTTGCTGGCGTGATCGCCACAAACCACGAATCGTCATGAACCACTCTCACTGCCTGTTACTAACTCGCAGCAGGCTGGTGTCTCAAAACCAGTTCGCTGTCCTAACACATTTCCATAGCATGATTTGATTGGTCAGCAGCAGCACTTGCAGAAGAAACAATTCCACAGCTCAGTATGGTAACACTGCGACATCACTTCCTGCATAGTGAATGAGAGGCGAGAGTGTGCGATTCCTGACGGTCTAACGGAAGTGTTACAGTTTCTTTAGTGAGGGTCCGTATGGTGTAAACCATCATCGGAGGGACAGGGCGGGGCTAAACTTCAACCAGACTTGGGAAAAAAAGTCTAACAGCAGACATCATGTGTTGAGGACTCGCCGTCAGCGAGCTGGCTGCATGGAAGATGCCAAATACAGTGCGACACAAACGGGAAATGCAGACTGTTTGCCTTCAAAGTAAAAGTTGTCCCTTATCACTGAAACAAAAAGCACAACTTTTACTTTGAAGGTGAACGTTCTACATATCCGCTTTATGTCACACGTTTCACTACCGCTTGGTGAGAGTTTCCAGACAAGTTGGCGTCTTCCATATAAACTACAGGGGATCGAATCAACGTGCTAGTAACCACAGCCAATTCTACCCGATGACAAGCAGCAACCACTCAGCACATTTTTCCTTAGTGACCGGTGGTTGCCAGGAAGTCGCCGAGCACTCTGTGCACAGAGGACTGCGCCTGGTTAGTCTGCCTCGACCAGTCACCTCAGGCCGGGCGTTAGCGGGCAGTGACGGATGTTTTTACCCAGTGTGAAAGTTGATGAAATGAAACATTCATGTGATTGGCTGAGAGTTAAAGGAGCTTTAGAGACAACAAACAGTAACAGGAAGTAAGAGACAAACGATCTGACTTCCTGCAGACTGCATGCACCTCACACCTGAGGTCACTGCAGTAACACCTGGAGGAACACACCTGCAGCACTGGCTTGTTTCTGGTCCAATAAAATGGGCCGATTAACAGTGAAACCATCACCGGACAGACTCGCTGAGACTTTGTGAGCTCTCACGGCTTCAGGTGAAAGTTACTGGTGCCCGGAGGAGTTTTTCAGTCATTCCTGGGGCGGCAGTCAGAGGTCAGGGTGCCAATTTAAAGGGCACGCTCACCTGTCCGTTTACCTGAGGCTGACTCTTAGGTGTGGCATAAGCAGCAGAAGTGCAGAGTGAGGTGCAGGCAGGACAGGAGGGTGAACCTGTCTGTCTATAGGCGCAGACACACCTCCTGCCTGTATATGGCTGTCAGGCTGTTGCGTAACGCCAGCCTACTTTCTAACCAACTTACAGTAAACAGCAGCCTGGGGGGGAGGGGGCCGGCTCCCTGATTAACCGCTGGGACTCGGTACAGAC
>VVHJ01065222.1:15718-28447 GCA_015107715.1 Tylochromis polylepis
TTTTTCTTCTTTTCTCCGATATTGAACCGCCCGAGGTCCCCGCAGCGGTGACGGTCCCGTTGTCATGTGTGACACCTGCAAACACGCCGACCTCAGCGGGCACCGCTGATTGGCTGAGGCTGGCGGGCACTGTGGGCCTGAGGCCGGGACACTTCCACAGGTCAGCGCGCGACACGGCTGACGTCGTGGCACGTTCCTCATGTTAGAAATGGCTTTACAGGTGAACGTGGTCCACGCTTTAAAGCGATGGAGGACGCAGGGGCGAAATGACTTTGGTCTGAACGTTGTTGGAGTGAACGGGCCTCCCTCTGATCCTTAATGAGCGTGAGCACAACACAGATCTCGAGTTTATGGGTGGAAGGAAAAAGAAAAACGGTATCATGGATACACACACACATAAAGAATAACAACCTGATTACCTCTCTCTGATCATAATCGTCCTCTGGTAGCAACGAATAGATTCAGTGATCGTGGAGAAACGTGGCTAAATGAAAAACAGAGAAAAATGACCTGATGAATGTGATGATGTGATAAAGTCTTCATAATAAATGAAATCTTGAGAAGATTTTTGCTGATTAAATGAAATGAAGAAAACGTGATTAGCCTCGGTTAAATGAAACCCTGATGAGAGAGCGGGACACCGAGACGGGATCACTAAAACTAAATCCCATTTTTACATCAACATCAAAGGGAACAGTAAGATTTTTGGGAACATATCAATACTCTTATGAGAAAGCAACCGTGGTTTTTTTTCTTAGAAGATATCTGCGGGAGAACTGACTGACAATAATGCTAAAATGACTGCGACTCACTTTTTCACTGAGTCAGTAAATAAGCTAAGTAGGAATTTTAAAGAAAGTCGCTGTAAAAATGTCCAATAAGAGTTTTGATCTGTTCCCCACAAACATCACAGAAGTGAGTAAAATGATCAGTTCTTTAACAAATCTCAACATGTCGGGCAGTTCCTCAGCGTTGTACCATATTTATTAAATCGTACTTTGATCCCACGGTTCCTCCTCTACATGGAAACATGTCTGCCCACTAAACTCTGGACAGATCGTGTCTATGTTGGGATCCAAGACCAATTCTGGACATCTATACAACGTCCACAATTTGGACATCCAACCTGGACGTCAACATTTGAACTTTGGACTGGGTCGTTTTTTTGGACGTCTGCGACAGGTGCAGGAAATTTACACGATTAATAAATGTGATATTTTTTAATCTACGAATATCAACATGATACATATGAACACAGATTATTTATAAACAAACACGATTTATTATGTGGTTTATTCTGAACACGTGGGATTGTTTTTTGGTTATTTTACTTTTGCCTGTTTATTTTAGTTAATCAACTTATTTGTTTGTAACCAGGTTAAAACTGTCATTCATTAAAATGTTTTGAAATATTAAAAATGTTGAAATCCATTTTAGAATGTAAAATAATAATGTGTAAAGTATTTAGAAAAATTCTGAAATTGCTTTTGCTCTTTTAAACTTATGAAATAATGTGTTTTATTCATTTAAAGGAGCATTTATGCATCATTTTTACAAATATCCTTTTTTATTGTGAAAAGCTTTATAGGAGGAAGTGAGTGTGGTTGTGATCGGTAGCCTGCTCTGAGAGAACTTGTGACGGAAAGTACGGGAAGTTTGTGAAAGTGTGTGTGTATGAGCTCAAGAGGCCGCGCCATCGTGGAGGCGTGCGCTGATCGCCCTGCAGGAAACGCCCTCCACCCTCTGGAAACACGGGACCACAGAGCCTACACGTGTAGAAGCGTTATAAAGACGACGTCTAAAATAAGTTGGACAGCCACAACAACCACATTTGGACTGTAAATAGGCCGTAAACAGAGGCCCTACCGACGACAACACTTAGACGTTCAGCGGTCGCCGAAAACTTTGCCTGGCGTTACCAAACATCCCCTTCAGTGGACCAAAATTGGAGGTCCAAAAACGACTAATAAAAGGCGTCACTCCAACGTCACTTTGCACAGTGGGTGGGTGGGGGCTGCTATGAAGTCAGTAATTATAGGCCCATAAGTATACTGCCAGTATTATCCAAGGTTGCTTTGAACGTTTAAATCCAGCAACTGGCAACTCACGTTGATACTAGCAACTTTGGCTTACATCCAGCACGGTTTGGCTTTTGACTGAACCACTGAAACAGATAAAATCTCAAATGGATGTGAGAGGGGTGATTGGTGCAGTTTTTTTGGACCTGATAAAGGCATCTGACACAGTTAATCATAATGTTCTCATTCAAAATTCTCTAAATTAAATTTTTCATCTCAAGCCCTTCGGTGGATGTCTTCATGTCTCTGTGACAGGTCACAGCGTGTTGTGTGATAGTGATATGTGTTCCTCAAGGCTCTGTGTTAGGCTCTCTGTTATTAAGCCTTTACATCAATGACCTTCCACAAGTGTGTCATTGTGTTGATGTGCAAATGTATGCAGATGGTACAGTCATGTTCACACATGCAAAAACTACTGCGCTTGCAGCGAAGAAATTAACAGATGCAAATGGAACCAGTCGTGTCTTAATATAAAGGTCTGCTAGAGCAGAAATCTTTATTAGAAGATTGAAACTGTGAGTGAGTTTAAATATCTTGGGATGATTCTTGACTCAAATCTCAGTTTTAAGAATCACATTAAGAAAATGATCGACATGATTAAGTATAATCTGATAAGTTTTAGGCACATTAGAGGCTTCCTCTTAGTGGACGCTGCTAAGACCTTTATGCACGCCACGTCTCTTTCTCATATGTCATATTGTAGAACATGTTGGGGACAAGCTGGGGAAGCGGTCATTAAACTGGACACTGGACTCTCTTTATAAACAAACTTTAAAAACGCTGGACAAAAGATCTGTGCACTCTCACCTCTGTAAGATTCTGGAGAGGCGTCACTTAATGAGTTTTGAAAACTGCGTTTGGTGTTTAAGATTTGAAATGGTCTGGCACCTCCTCCATTGCTTCACTTTACTGATTTCTGCCCAGGAGAATCTATCAGCTCAACGAGGACACCTTCAGCTAAAGACCGTGCTGTACCTTTTTGTGCTTTTGGGCAATCGGCCTTCACTGCGATAGCTTCGACTTGATGGAATATCCTGCCTGATCTCATTAAGAATGACAACATTTATGTTCATATTGTACATGGTCCCGTTTCAAATAAAATTAATAATATTACTAATGACATCTGGCCACAAGAGGTGGACCTGAGTCTGAGTTTAGGCAGCCGGGCTCACCCTGACTGAAGGCCAGCTGTGGGCGTCTGCAGTGAGTCTGAGTGGACAGAGTGCTCCCACACACTCTGAGCTTTGAAGTCACAGAAACAGACATGGGAAACCCTGCCACTTCTCCTTAAAGCGCTAGTCTCTTGGTTGCCATGACGATGGATCCCGGGGGAGGCGCCTGGACGTCCTTCCTGCTGCAGACATTAAATATGCTTAATTAAATAAAATACTTACACAGAAGAGAGCGGGTGGGGGTCGACGTTTAAAACCATGATAAAATAAATTCTGAAATGATGCAAAGAGTGACGGTCGGGTCAGCGTGCTGCTGTCTGATCAAATCGCTGGCGAGCTGCTCGATGCTTGTGACGAAGTTCTGTAATCACAGGGAGTGATCTCTTTTTCCACTGAAACTGTGAAGATACCAGAAAGTCAGTTCAACCCCACACGTCCTTTCCCCTCATCAACATCCAGATGTTAAAACAAGCACAGTACAGTATTCACTGGGATAGGAGACACTATCTCTACTTTTAAGATTAGGCTTCAAACTAGGCTGCTGGGGATTCCCATGATGCACTGGGTGTTTCTTCTTCACTCACTATGTGTTCATAGACCTCTCTGCACTGAATCATACTTGTTATTAATCTCTGTCTCTCCTCCACAGCATGTCTTTATCCTGTCTTCCTTCTCTCACCCCAACCGGTTGCAGCAGATGGCCCCGCCCCTCCCTGAGCCTGGTTCTGCTGGAGGTTTCTTCCTGTTAAAAGGGAGTTTTTCCTTCCCACTGTCACCAAAGTGCTTGCTCATAGGGAGTCATGTGATTGTTGGGTTTTCCTCTGTATGTATTATTGTAGGGTCTACCTTACAATATAAAGCACCTTGAGGCGACTGATGTTGTGATTTGGCACCGTATAAATAAGATTGAACTGAATTGAATCATTATCGATCACACAGGTGGACTTTCTGTGTCACAGCAGCAAAATCAGAGCATCTGCAGAGAAGCTGTCGGGTTACCGCTGCTCCTCAGGTGAGGTGTTTCAGGCATGTCCTACCAGGAGGACACCCGGGACAAACCCAGAGCTCGCTGGAGGATGCTATCTCTCAGCTCTTG
This sequence comes from Tylochromis polylepis, assembly GCA_015107715.1. Lineage (NCBI taxonomy): Eukaryota > Metazoa > Chordata > Actinopteri > Cichliformes > Cichlidae > Tylochromis > Tylochromis polylepis. The sequence continues at coordinate 20,065 of VVHJ01065222.1, forward strand.
GCCTGGGAATGACTCGGTGTCCCAGTGGAAAGCTGGAGGGGGTGGCTGAGGTGAGGGAACCCGGACAAATGATTGAAAATGGATGGATGGATGGATGTCACTAAATATGTAGAAGATAAGCACAAAGTGTAATAAGAAGAGGTGTTCAGACATACAGTTTGTGAGGGATGTGTATGTGCTGCTGGTGTAATGCTGGTCGTTTGGAGGAGAGGCTGTGCTCTCTGAGTCATTTCCTCTGACAGATTCCTCTCTGCCTCTGTGAGCTCATCATCATTCAAAGAATAAAAAGCTCCTCCTGTTGAGCAGCATGGCCACGTACCTGTGGCCGTGCCCTGTTTGGATAGCTCTGATTGAAGTGTGCGGAGGAGGGCCGATCACACAGATGATCACAGGTCTGTATTACTGCGGCCTGCTGCTTTTAGACGACTCATTACGGCAGCCTCCTGCAGACTCAATCCATTACACATTACTGAGACAGGCAGACGGCCGCTCCCAGCCCAGCACATCCAAATGTATGGAGCCACAAACTTTTCCCCTGGAACCACAGATTTAAAGGCGTTCAGCCAAGTGAGCGTGCTCCGAATGAGCAAACGCAGACTGCATGGAGACTGTGGACGTACTCGGATTCACAGCAGCTCCAGTCTGATGCTACATGAAAGCAGCAGCAGAGCGGACAACAAGCACTGATCTCAGCTCACAGTTTCTCTCACGACTCTTTTAATAGGTTTTCTTTCTTTATGTGGTTTGGTGTTGTTTTGCCCTCAGGCGCTTGAGTGCCATCAGGCGGAGGCGTGTTTATGACAAATATGCTTCCATTAGATCCTTGACTCAAGTTCAGAGCATCGTACAACGTAAAGTTCAGCAAAGCTGGCCGAGATCATCGACTTCAACTACTAACGGCTGCTTTGTGGCCGCTCCAGTTCAGCTTTGTGCCCGTCGCTGTGTTGGCGACCACATTTGGATGAGAGGGTGGAGTCAAATGAAAGTGACCAGAATTTCACTCATTAAACCTGGAGCGCCGCCTTCTTGGACGGTCTGTTAGTACAGTAACCTGTATTGTTGGTAAGTAAGACATATTGTTGGTCATATAATTCAAAATGTTCCAAAAGGCTCCAACAGCACAAACACGGTCCAGAGGTCCAGTTCAGGTGAAGCTAGCAGACAGCTAGCAGCTACAGTGTCACTCAAAGAGGCCACACCCCTAAAAATAATGAAGGGGGAACTGATCTATAGACGAGCAGTTTGTGTATTAGGCTGTAAACGTGTTTGTTTCTGCTGGAAAGTTTTAACATGGGAGTCTGTGGGACTGACTCACTGCTGCCCCTGCTGGATGCTGGAGGAACTGCGGGTTTGGTGTTTCCATGTGATTCTTCCTGCAGTCCTGGACTTCACTGTATTATAGATATAGAGTCATAAACAATCTTTAACTTAAATACAGACAGAAAAACAGTATTTATACGCTGTTCAGTTACAGCTGATGATGATGATGATGACGACGACATCTTTTTTATGTGTGTTTTGTTGTAATTCTTCTGACCGGCTCAGGTACTACGGGCGTATATTAAAATTAGCAGTCTTGCTAAAACTTTGCATATTTTATATTTTTATAGCGATACCATCAACATGAACTTGTTCAGTGTGTTTAATGTGTTTTTAAATGGATCCCAGAAGTGCAGAGTATCTCCTGCTGAGTTAAAAAGAAAGTAATCCAATAAGCTGATTTACTCAAGTACGTGTATTTAGTTACATTCCAGCACTGGCTGCTGCTGATTTCCTGCCTGAATCTCTGACTTGAACTGAGTGAGGTGTGCAGGATGAAAAAAGAGGAGAGAAAGCAAAAAGCAGGAAGGAGGAGGAGGTGATGAAGAGGAGTGTCAGGCTGAATACAAACAGCCTGATTTCACCCTCCTGTGTGTCTAAGTGATAATAAAGTGCAGTCGAGTCCTTTTTACCTCCCGCTGGGAAAACTCACATCAGCTCCAAACACAAAATGTCATCCGTGCTTCAATCTCCTCGAACGCTGCCGCTGAGCGCCGAGATGGAGTCAACAACAACAACAACATCGGTGCTATTACAGCTTCAGGGAAGAGCAGCCTCGTCCTGTCTGCTTCATCTCCGCGCCCAGCGTGCACACGCACAAACACACGTCTCTGCATTACTGACATCGACTTCCTTCATTCTCTTAAAGACTCTGTTTTTGTCACAAAACTCTAAAAGTGGGGAAAATTTCAATGGATTCTGGCCTGACGTGTGTGTGCAGACAGAAGGAAGATGTTTGGTGCCAAACACTCAGTGCTCTGATCTGCATCGGGTCACAGAATTCAAACTGAAACGTTATTCGGGTGGAGAATATGAAAACAGCAGAGGTGACGCAGTCCAGTCTGGAGCAGCATCTGGTGCAAAATATTTTAATTGCCAACGATTTCTGTAAATGAAGGAAATACAGATCATCAGGTCGGGTGGATGGCCAGGGAACATTTAGTCCTCTGTGATATTTTTATATGTTTACTTTTGATTCACTAACTGATCAGAAACAAGTAGAAAAGCTAAATGAAGCTCTAATTTCATCACAACAACGCCACACACCGTCCTCTTGGTTTGTTGGTGATGATCAAGGATTGGCAACAGCACTGAGAAAACTATCTGGTCACATCCTGACTCATTCAATCACTGCATGACATGCGGGTGTTCCTAATAAAGTGGCTGCATTTCATTGTGCAGTGCTCAGCCTAAACCAACAGAAATCAGCAGCCGAGCAGAAGGCCGCTGGTTAGAGTCTAAACATCTTCATGAGGCAAAGAGAAGTCTACAGCGACCTACACGAGCGAGAGCGCACACAGACTGACGTCCGTGACCATAAATCATCTGTCAGGGACCTTTGGGGGGGCCTGAGCTGCAGGTTGGGAACCAGCAGAGTGGTATGAACTGGTTCCACGAGCGGACGGTGTGACCCGGGACCGGCAGACAGCTTTCAGCCTCATTCACACCTCATTTATTTTCAGTTTTAATCTAATTATTAACCATTTGGTGGTGGTGGCCGGGGGGGCTCTTTGTCATGCACCGGGCCGGGGACTGAGGGGTGTCACTGACAAAGCCCCTAATCCAGAAACATTTAGTCCAATGTTTTGGTGTCATTTAGAGGTGCTGGGGGCTGCTGGCAGTCATACATATGAGCAGCAGCAGATGGATGCCAGATTAGCGCACCCGTCACTCCCCATTCTCCACACCCTCCACTTTTCTTCTAGCTCTCCACCTCCACAAAAGTTTCTCTCTTGTCTCCCTAAATCCACCCTCCATCCCTCGCCTGAGTCCTGTCAGCCCTCGCCGCCCCCCCGTCACCTCCCTAAGCCTCTTTTATTGCTCATTTCAGCACGATAAAGACGAGGCAATGCGCCTCCTCGCCCAGAAAGCAGCACTAATGAATTCATGGGCTGGAAAGGCCTTGATCCTCCGCCGCCCCCCACCGCCACCAGGGGAGGGGAGCTATTGTTTAGGAGTATATAGGCTTGTCTATTACCCACACACACACACACACACACACACACCGCCACTGAAAAGAGCCATTTATTGCCAAAGAGCCATTTCATCGCCCCCCCCCATAAACACACTTTCATTCATTCACTGTTACAGAGCACGACAACAGTAGCAGAAGGTGGCGAGCCGGCGACAAAGACAGGCCATGAAATTCAATTAGCAATTCTGAATCTTTGGCGTGTGTGTGCGCTTGCTGGGCTACCTCTGTGAGGACCGGCCTCAGCTTTTAACCAGCGCTGCGAGGACACTTCAGACGGACCTTCAGGGTTTAAACCAGCTCAGCTTCAGGGAGAAATGCTCAGGTTCTTCACTGCAGTGCTACAGAGCAGATACTACAAAAGTATCATTCCATTGGTACTTAATACTATATAATATTAAATGTAACTTCATGGAGACAATACATAAAGAGAGGCCATGAAGCTGAGTTTGTGTTGGAAGTCGTACAATTAGGTGTATTTACCTACAGATGATATGATATAATCTGTGCACATTTAAAATTACAGGAGTTCACCCAAAGTGTTTTCCAGTCTTTACAAAAATATACGGTGAAAATGCTGAGAGCAAACTATAAAATAAAACGAGCACAAATAATAAAAATCATATTAGAAAGAGTTACAGAAAACATATAAAAATTAGTCTGATTAGAATAAAAAGTAAAGCGAAGTGAATAATGAATTAAAAAATAACTGAATGTAAAATTACATTAAAAGGAAGGAAGGTAATGAACCAAAGAAGCAGCTGGAGGCGACTGTTGTTGTGAACTGGCCTGATATTTAAAAAAAAACTGAAATGAATCAAATTATTATAGTATAGTATAATTATTATTTTTCCCAGAAAAATATAGTACAGATAAATGTAGTTCAATAGTTTGTGGGGACCCTTGTATTTTTATTATTAAGGTTAGAAGCAGGTTCACGTTTCGGTCCTGGGAATGCATTACACTGATCTGGGTCCCCATAGGGATATAAGGACAAGCGCGCGTGTGTGTGTGTGGCTCAGTATGTCCGTATCACCCCTCTCTTTACCGGGCTCGTATCAGCTGTCATGCGTGTGCTAATGGGCGAGCTTTCTCAGCTGCTGACCTGTGGGAGACGTGTTGACCTTAGTTTTTCTTCCTTTTCATAATAATGTTAATCATAATGATTTCAGCGGTGAAAAGAAAGTCCTCTTCCTGAATAGGAGCCTTTCAGGGGGAAAATTAGCGCTCGTCAGTCTCCGCCTGGCTCTGGAGGACAAAGTCATGCGGTTCAATAGCGTCACTTTCCCTGAAAAATATTCATCTTTTCTTTTTGTACTTGTCGAGGCTGCGAAGGAAACTGTGAAAGCAGAAACCTGCTGATTTTAAAGAGCCAAAGACGGCAGCTCGCTCCGAGTCCTCGACGAGCCCGAAACAAAGTCTGAAGCTCGCGGGACAAAGTGCCAGCTGCACAAACGCACTCCGAGGAAAACGGGCTGTGGGTTTAAAGGCCTGCTGCACACACGACGTGCCACTGATCAGAGCGACGGGAACGTCCCGCCACAGCTGGAATTGGCTTTAATGACTTGAGGTCGAACGGGGTCACGTCGACGGTCCATCCACGAGCTCTTCAAAGTCTGCGTCAGGGTTTATTGTTGAAAATTAAAAAGTGTGCTGTCAACATACACAAAGACTGCAAACGTCATGTCACATTTGACCTCTGACCTCTGCTTCAATGATCAGAAGGTCGAAGTGATGATGACGGTTTCTTACTGCCACCGTTAGTGCTGACAGCTTCTGGTTATGTTATGATGACGTTATTAATGACATCACCGTTTAAATATAAACGAGTACAGTGTTCCTGATTTTAAATGAAATAACAACGAAACAAATGTACTGAACAATGGAAGGAATATACACGCGTGCTACAGCCACATGAACAAACATAATCAGAGTCAGAGGTGTGTCATTAAAATAGGTTCATAACTTCAAAAACCAACAAAGAATATCCAAAAGGAAAATATCAAAGAAGGAAACGTCCCGCTCTCTGAGTGCGTCCTGTTTAAAAAGCTGTGACAGCTCAAATGGAAGCAGGCACTTTTCCTCACTTTACCACCTCCCTGTTTGTAAAACGGGAGGATTCCTGCACACAAAAAATGTGTCAAATAATAAATGATAGATAAAACAAATGATATTATTAATATCCTTATCGCTCACTGACGTATGGGGCCGAGGCCCTGGGCCGTGTCGGAGGATGAAAACTGCAGTTTTAAGGATCAAACATCTGCAAAAATCCTGCAGCGATGCCTCGAAACGTGGTCAACTTTTCACCAATAAATGTGACAAATGAGTGTTTTCATTAAAGGATCATTAAAGTCTCGAGAGTCAAAAGATTAAGAACGCACAGTGGCCTCCTCCTCCTCTGACATGACTGCAGCAGCCGCTAAATACCAGCTGCTCTTTGTGCTGCTACAATACAGGCCGAGCGCGTTGTGTCGAGGGTCGCTCGTAAAACGGGTCCATCTGTTTGCAAGAAGTCCCACAGCTGTGGCCTCACAGGGAGGAGAGGCTGCCGGTCCCGACTAATGAGGCCTCATTGTGCCGACGTCCATTAAAAGTCACGGCGTGTTAGCCGATCCACGGTGTGAAAACAACTCGTGAGTCAATTATGTACCAGTTACTACAAGTGTGTGTGTGTGTAAGCTTATCATTGATTCACACGAGGACCAATGACAAAGCAGACCCTGTAAGCACCGGTCCTCACTCCAGACTTTATTCTGGCATTGAGGTTAGCCTCAGGTGGAGGTGCTCGTTAGCGTTCGGCTGCGATGATGGAAATGTTCCCGTGCCTCAGCCAGAAAATTCTCTTTTATTTAAACTGGAGAATTTATTGAATTTTCTGGAAAGTAAAAAAAAATCCAATATCAATTTACGTATATGAGTTTTAATTATTGGTGACATCCTGTGCGATTTATTTAGCCCAAACTGAATAGAATAAACACTAAACCAGTGTAAAACCACAGTCATCAAAAACCAGTACACCCCCCCAGCAAAACCAAAGAAAACCAGAGAAGAGGAAGAAAAAGAAGATCCAAACCCAGAATCTGCAAAACCTGCAAGTAATAAAAGCATCTTCATTAGAGGCCGTTAAATGATGATGAATCACATGCAAACTTTTAGGACTAAAGCATGTTTGTTCACAGTCTTTAGTGAAGTCGAACGACCTTCGTGCGTTCCTCCTCCTCCTTCTGCTGTTTGTCATAAACACACCAGAGCTCGACAGGAAGCTCTTTGTGTTTCCTGCCTTTTGTTCCACCTCGTGATGAAAATGGGATTTCTTTTGTCTTCTTTCGGCTGCAGTTTGTGATGAAAGGCCCTGAACGCGAACGCTCGTCTCCCTGTTTGTTCCTCCTCTCGTATTGTCTGCTTCTCCCTCATCGTAAACACGCTTTGTGTGTTTTCACGGAGAAATCTGTTTATGGCTGATCTTCATGAAAACACATCTGTTCAGACATAATGAAAGCGCTTCTGTCATCTTCATCAGGAGGACGTGCGATTGGTGAATTACGTTTGAATAAATGGAGGTCGTCTTCTTTTTGACAAGGACGAGACGATCGTAGAGATGTGCCAAAGTTTGGACGTGTGTGGATCTGTGGGGGACGAGCTTCAGGTTGTGACCTAACGTAGAGAACGAGACCTCCCCGAGTGTCCTCTGAGAGTCTGTGGGCTCGCTGCTCCACAAGGGATGGGGGGCTCTCTTTTTCTGAACAGGGACCGTGTTGGTGCTGCGCTGCTTTTAAATGTGATCTCCTCTGCACACGAACCGCAACCACCGAGCTCCGTCACGTGTAGGAGGACGACTCACGCAGGGGACAGAGTGTGGGAGGCACAGGACACTGAAAACGAATAAAAACAGTAGAGACTGAAATAGAGCCCCGCAGCCGATGAAGGTTACCGCTGCCGCTGCCGTTAAGAAAGGAACACGCACGGCAGTGAAATCGCCTTCTACTTTTAGTTGATTTTTATTTATTTCCACCTGAAAATACATCTGACCTTCAGACAGTAACACACACACACACACGCACGTGCACACACACACACACACACACACAGATACACACAGACCAGTAATTTCGCTCCGTGGGGTTCGGTCATTTAAACTGCCTCCTTACAAATGACACAGTAATGAATTCACTGACTACCTGCTCCATTAGTAACCCCCACTGCGACACACACACACACACACACACACACACACACACACACACACACACACACACACACACACACAGAGGAGGGGGTGGATGTTTCTGGCTCTCTCAGGGCTCTCAGGTCAATTAGCAGCTAATTTGTGGACAAGCTCTGATGTTTGATTGGATAATTATCCAATTAGCACTCTGAGTCGAGAGGACAGGAAGTGCAGCCATCAGTCTGACTGCTGATCATTCAGCTACAAAACAATCAGTCAATAAATCACCTAAAGACTGAGCGCAGATTCTGTGAGATGTTTATTAAAGCCCGTCTCTGATCCACAGTCAGTGTCACATTATGATGCATCAGTGTGAAACGTGCAGGGCAGTCAGCTGCAGGTCATCAGGACCGGTTACTGCACGTTTCTACTGTAGCCCTCAGAGCGCTTTATACATCATGCCCCACACACACATTCACACTTCAGTAACAGCATCGCGAGCAACTCAGGCATGTGGACTGGAGCAGCCCGGCATCAAACTATCAACCTTCAGATTAGCAGATGAGCTGCTGACCTGAGAGCAGAAAGCTTTGTAGGTCCTCTTACACTCTGTTTACTGAAATCTAAATATCAAATCTTCATTAAGATCTAGAAGAATAGATGCAGCTTAACATCATCCATCCATCCATCATCCATCCATCCAT
>VVHJ01065224.1:11281-22042 GCA_015107715.1 Tylochromis polylepis
CACACACACACACACACACACACACACACACACACACACACACACACACACACACACACACACCCTTTCTCCCCCTTTCTTTCCTCTTTCTACTTCCCTCTGTCTCTCTCTCTTTCAGTGACAGGAATGACAATAGTGCCGTCTGTTCACCATATCATTAACATGTCCCCCACTGTACTCATACTGTTGGATATATAATTAAAGGTTATTTTAATCATCATAGATTTTAAGGACAATACTTAAACCAATAAACTGGATTATTCACTCTTTAGCTGTCTGAAAACGATTAAAGCTTAACGTAACTATTGGCTCAGTAGTCACAGATGAGTTAAGTGTTTCAAAGGAGGCAAATAAGTTTTCATGAATTTCTCAAAGTCATTCAAATACACGGAATCGTTTAGCCTAAAGATAAATTTTTTCCTGTATTCTGATATATTGGCCTTTAATTTGTTTAAGTGCACGAAGCAGGTGTTTTATATGGTTATTCCCATTGTCTTATGGCGGGATGCATAACATTTCACACCATTCGCAGCTAAAAATGTTGCATTTCTCCTTCAAGGTAAACACAGTAACCTGGAAAGAAGAAAATGGGCTTTGTTTGAGGAAGATTTAGGACGCATAATTGAAAATCCATCGCAGCATGTTATTCCAGTTCTTCCTGAATATATTTGTTTTGTTTAAGATGATTGAGCTCAGAAATAAAAAAAATTAATGAAATTCCACATTGTAATTAAAAGTGTATTTACTCGATTTTTCCCATGGATGCATCATTTATTCCTTGAAAGTCAATGACTTTATAATATGACTAATTGGAAAGTTGGTGCAAGATTTAAACTCCAAAATTTCAGGAGAGTAACGCTGCACTGTGGCTGCCTTCGCCTGAGGATGACCCAAAGCAGTTTTGTGACTTAGATGTTTTACAACTTTTCTGCTTGAATTGCATGTTTCACATGCTTTGTGAAGATTTCAAATAGTGTAGAACAAGAAATATACAAGAAAGTGTGAATAAATCACTGAGGAAAAAAAAAAGTATCTCGGTGAAGTGGAAATTCTGAGTTGAGTTTGTGTTTGCTTGGAAAATGGCTTTCTCAAGCAGACATTCTGTTGTGAGCACTAATGAGAAATCAGACATGGCTACTGGATGCTTTAGTCATGATGGCCTGGACAAGAGATGGACGTTGCCCTTTTCTCTGCTGTGTTTGTTTGGCTGTGTGTTTTGCGTGCTGTCAGCCAAAGGACGGGGGTCAGTGGTGGTGAATGATAAACTGCGCGTGTGGTGTAAATGTCTGGGAAGATTTGCAGTTGACAGAGGGTTTAGATGGCCTTGCCTTTTGAGATTTAGTGTCTTTTTGCACGCCTGCGGATTTGTTTGTGCTAATCAATTTTCAGTCCTCTTTTTTTTATGTTTAGCTTTTCATGTATTTAACTGTGTTACAAATTCTATGTTGAATGCTGCCTTCAGTCGCCTGCTGTCCTCTGTCTAATTTGTATTCTTGATCACATAGTTGAGTGTAGTTTAACTCTGTCACTTTTTTTGTGTTTTGGTCTAATTGAAGCCCGAACAGCAGTCCGCTTATTTCTGTGTGTGTGTGAGTGTCTGATTCTGGCCTCTGGCTCTTGTTCTCTCTACAGGCAGTCTAATGAGCACACAGACTTCTGTGGAACGCACAAATACAACTGTAACTGCTAGTCCACGCACACACACAGCTTGATTGGGCTGTGCCAGTATTTCTCTCTTCAGCCTAATGAGCAATGCTGGACAACCGGTTTAACAATCATATCTCTTTTTCTGTTTGTCTGTTTGCACTGGAAGCTGTGAGCCAATGCTAATTCAACATTAAACTCCGTACAGCTTGATGAGCACTGTTTTACTGCACTGCTCCTCAGCAGGGCAGCCAAGCTGAAGAGTGCAATATCTTAGAGCTTTGTTGGGTTTGCTTGTTATAATAAGGTACTTAAATCCTGAAAAGGAATGGCACTGAGGAAGCTGGGATATGGGTGGAGTGGTTTTGCTTCATAAAGACAGCTGTGGTTTTGTAAATGTGCTGTTGGGAAAAAGTGTAGGAATAAAGTCAGAGCCATTTGTTGGAAAGTGAGTGATGAAAGCCAGGTTTCTTTGGAAACTGGGCAACTTTTATTGCAAAAACAGCATGTGTGTTCATGTTTTTGGCTGATTTCCTCCACGTATTGTGCAACTGCTGAGCACTGTGTCCCCAAATGGCCTGCAGTAGGTTTCTGTAATGTCTTCTCATTTGTTTGTATTTATTTAGCAGGCAAGCCAGATTTAGCATGACAGGCATGCTCTTCTGCCGTTATTGCAACTCTTCAACATAAGACACTTGAGTTTTAGGTATGGTCCTTAGATTACATGCTTTAGCACTCTAACTGTATTTTATTTGAAGCACACATTACTTTAAGTGTGTTAAATTGTAAATTAAATAGATTTTTAACAGACTAAACATTACCGCCCATGTGGGCGATGCAGCATCTGGATAGTCTAAGAGCGTATTTCTAATGGTTAAACAATTATTGTATTGTTTACACTAATAACCAAACAGTGTCCTGGTGATTCATGTGTCTGTTTGTGCCACAGTTTACTCTTCAGATTTTTTCTACTTTCAGTAAGCCTTTAAAGAAGCTTTCTGTGGATTACAGGCTTACAAAACTTTATAACTGTATAAAATTAGTGACAGTTCCCCTCTCTTCCTCCATCCTCCCTTCTTTCTCCTTTGGTATGTCCTGATGTGTGTTTTGTTGCATACATCAACAATTACATGAGCAACACTTAAAATCACTCTTTATAGATACACATGAAATTAGGGTTCTTTGATAACAGTTTGTCTTTGTATATGCATATAATTATTATCTGTTGTGTGTGTTCACATTTGTGTTGTAAGATGAATGGTATATACTAATCATAGTGACAGTTTTAATCATTTGGCACAGAGACGCATGTGTGTTTCCCTCCAGTGCTTCAGGAAGCATGTCACTTGGTTTGACCTGTGGAGTTTTGCCACCAGATGTCTCCAGCTGGCATTAGTGCAGACATATGCTACATCTCCATCCTTGTGTGTGTGTGTGTGTGTGTGTGTGTGTGTGTGTGTGTGTGTGTGGGCACACGCTTTGGCACTTTCAATAAGCACCAGTGTTTTCTTTCCCCCTTATTGCTTTTGTCTTTTCATTTCCAGTCTTCTCTTCGTTGCTTCTTATTCTTTTCCACTGTTGTCTTTCTGATTCTGCCATACTGCGTTCCTTCCCTATCTATGAATATTTTCTAAATAAGCAGTGCCACTCTGCATTTAAGTATCAAGACCAGTGTTGTTGTTGTATTAAAGAAAATTGTTTGGCCCAACTCCCAGCTGCTTTGTGCCATAACTCACCCCTAGGGGAAGGAGAAAGAAAAAGCGCTCTATAATATGCACTTATGTGAGTGTTTGCACTTTCTCAGTGTGCAGACAAACACATGGGTATGAACACAGTGTCACATACGAAAATGAATAAGTGTTGCTTGCAGTATAGAAGACCTTTTTGGTTTGTCATCCTCTCATTCATCATTTAAGAGGCCATTTATTCTTCAGCATGCACAAGGATGTTCCTTTATTTTGTAGTTTTGAATTATTCAGTGGCTTGTTGTGATGGATGTTCATGATGATAAGTAGATAGTAACACATATGTGCACGAGCTTGCACATGTATACTCTCAAACACTCAGGGAAGATTCCCCTTTGTGACCTGTGGGGATTCCTCTTCCGTTGTTTATCGCTGTGCTGTGTCAGTATATCTCCCATGGTAGAAGAAGATGAATCATAGGCTTGCCTGATCATGTACTGTTTAGGTGCAGCACCTTTTGAGTATCCACTGTTCCACAACTGATAATCACGTGTATACTTTCATGGTTTTTGAATATTGGTGAAATATGCTTGTGCCTATTTTGCTAAATAGACTAGCTATATAGCTGTTTTCTAGTCTTATTTATCCATTCACACAGTGCTTTAGTGTGTGGATATAGCTTTTTATTACACACATACTGATGGATCCATCGGGGTAGTTTGTGGTTCAGTATCTTGTCCAAGGACACTTTGAACGACTGACCCAGCGATTAGTGAACGGCCCGCTCTGCCTTCTGAGGCACAGCTGGCCTTCTAATGATAAGAACAACAACAAAACTACTGAACTTTAAACACATTCGAGTGAATTATCGGACCTTATCAATACTTTAAAATGTAGTTGTACATGTGTACTTGCTCAAAAGTAACAGTACAGAGACAAAACTGTTGTGTTTCTGCTTTCCAAAGGGTGCACACATAACCATTCTTTTTATTTGGACTAGCTTTCTGGGGCTTTATTTCTGGCACAGCAAAGAAAAAAATAAATAAACAGATTGCAGGTGTGACCAAGCCCTTTCTCCACTCTGAAACCCTCACTGTTCCCTTATTGTCTGATGGAAAGCTACCTGCTCTCTTGTGGTCTCAAGTGCCGTCTCCTTTCCGTCGTGTGGAGACAAACAGTGATTTGTTCCATTGTGTTTGTTTACACTTTGTTACATCATGGCACCTTTCACCAGTCTCCCCTGTTATTAAAACTGATTTGTCTTTGTCTGGTTCTGTGCTTGAGATCGGCACGTCGGGAAGTGACAGCGGGGTAGAATTTGAGTATGTGTGATTGTGGATTGTTTGTGTGTGTGTATGTGTTTGTGTTTGTGTATGCATATATGTAACTTGTTGCAAAATCCACAAACCGTGGTTTTTACTGTTGTCTGTTGTAGATTTATTTGTTTGTGGTGCGTTGATTTTCTTACTTGCGACAGAGAAATGATGATGGCTAGCTGATATGTAGAGGAACAATGATATGGAAGGCATCTGCTTTTGATGATGTCAGTAAGCACATCAACCTCATAACATTAAAAAAACTGCTAGAACTTTTCAACTTTATTATTAACTCACATAAACACATCTGATATTTGCTCTGCTGGGGGTTGTTTTCACTCTTTTACTCTTAAAATGTTGCTTTGCCCTTCCATTTCTTATATACAGTAGTTAAACATGACTACATTTAAAAGATGCTATACTGTACCTTCATTAATAATGAAACACACATTCATGGACACACAAGGTCCCGCTCTGCACTGATGATAACCTCCCAGTCCTAATGTATCATTCATAAGTGGAGAGACATCTGAATTTTAAATGGCTGGAATCCTCAGCCAAATTACTCAAAGTTGTTATGGTGGCTGGTTTGTTGCTGGAACTACGTTTTGAATTTACGACAGAAGGGTTTTAACTTATCTCTGTTTTTTTGGACATTGTATAGTCAGAGGAGGAAGATTTGATATTACTTAAAACATTCTAATATAGTGCACTGATCTAAACTTTGCGTGTTTTGACAACTTAGTTGGATCCACAAATGTGATAATGACTTCATTAGGCACTCCAGACGGCCTCTAAGACAAAGTTAAGATTTTTCAGACCCAGTCCGCACTAGCAGCTTTTCTTTTTTTTTTTTACCCGTGGGGGACTTTCCCACTCTCTGTTAAAGGTTGTGATATAGTCTTCGCTATTTCTGAAGAGTTTAAAGAGCCAGCCTCCCTAGAGATCAATTAATAGTTCATACAAGAGAGGAGAGAGCAGTGAAATTGCCTGTCTTAGTGGTTCATGCTCTGATGTTCCATCGCCAACATTTGCTTAATTAAGCCAAAAATATCTTTAAAGATTTCACGACTAAAAACATTTTTGTTTGTGTGTTTGCAGGTTCAGAGCCGAGTGGGAGTTTTTTTTGTTTTTATATTTATGTGACTTTGTAACACAGTAAATTTCTGTCTGAACTTATGCAGTACTAAATCAGTTTAGTGAAGAGGCGAGGCTTTTGCTGTAAGAAAACAAGAAGTCTAAAAGTTGAAACGCCCCTATAGAGTGTGCTTCCTAGCTGTAGTTATGCAAGGTTTGTGAAGACAAAATGTTCTCTAACCCTATAGCTAAAACGGTTAAAAGCTCTGCACTGCTACATCCTGCAGGCTAAGCATATAGAGTATATATAGGTCATGTGTGAATAATTACTTCATGATAGCTTTCTTGGCAACTGCAGAAGTTCCACAAATTTTCTTTTAGTTTTAGCTCAGCACCATGGACAGTGACCAGAGAAGCCCCTCAGATTGGTATCGATTGGTATCAACAGGACCACGGACAGCAGTCATGGAACTGGGCTCAGGAGCTGGGGTCACATTTTTATGCATAGACTTATGCATTTCATGGAGACATTTAAAAGAACTGTGCAAATAATTCCTGTGCTGGTGTACGGACCCAGCTGCAAGTCTAGTTCATTTATTTTGTAAAAAAAAAAAAAAAATGAAATGCTCACAGTCCCCGCAGTTTTGAAAACATAATTGAATTTGCCACAATTATTTGGCGAAAAGGTTCGAATTTGTTACAGCAGCGACTGCCGGCGCTTGTTTTATTCCTCGTGGGTTTCTATAATCTCTTTAATAACATGAATTTATTGAAGAAAGTGCTCCACTGGCACTGCACTGGTCCTGTCAAGGATCAGTGGATGCTGATGCTGCAGAGGTAGTGGCTGTTTTAGAGTGCACTGTAAAGCAGACAGAAGACCACAGAGTGCAGACATAAACACATGAGTCGTGATAGTTTGGCTTCTTTCAGAGGGGAAAGACAGGTTGGATGTGTCATGTTTCCTTTGAACATTTCTACATGATTATTTTATATTGCTTTTTTACAAGTGCATGTGATGGATGTGTATGTTTTAATGCTACATGCAGACTGCTGTGTACAGTGTGGATGCTTGTTGAAACAGAACCTTTGAATAGTTTGTATTTATTAATATTCCTAAATAAACCAAACACAAATGTAGGTAAACAGAAAAAATCTGGAGACAGTTAATATTTGAAGTGATTATAAGCCTCAAGGCTGTTTGGGTGGCTTTTGTAGTCCCACATGGACTTGCAAAAAGGGCTCTATGAAAGCCATAACATTTATTGCGTAACATCTTGTTGATGAAGACTGGTCATTACAGGCTTGGATTTATGTTTGTGGTCATTATGTCATGCCACAGAAGGAATTTGGGAAAGATCTGATTTCTCCCCTTGTGTATTGCATGGTGGCTTTTTTAGATGGACAATATTGCACATGTGGGTTAGAAAAAATAATATATCTTTATTGAACCTATTGTAGATTCATATCAGCACTTTCTATTTAAAACACCTCTGTATGACACTGTGTTACTGTGCATCTTCATGTGGTAAAGATACCAAGAGAGGACAATGAACTGTTAGCATATAACATCATATACTGTATTTTTGTGTGTGTTGTGACTTACAGCAGAAACTCTCTCTGTCTGAAGTGTTTGATTTTACATATGTGCAAATATTAATTATTTGTTATCTGGTATAGCATTATCTCACTGTATAGAAGATTTTATATGCAATTAATTGTATCAAAGGCACATGTAATTGCACACAGAAATTCTCCAGAGAGGCAGCATACACCTGCTTTTCTCTCATTAACTCCATGCTGCATGCTATTCTTCAGCACCACTGCTTATGGCTTAAGCTGGCCACATGTGCCCAAAGACGGATCAGGAGGTAAACTCAAATCCCAGCAGGCTTCCTTGACCCCTACTTCCACAGACATCAGTGCAGTGCCAGTCGCTCACCTGCTGCGTCACCTCTGACACAAACACCTGGGAAAAAGATGCTTAACACGTGGACCATGGCAAGCTGGTAATGCTGTGATAAATTTGTCTTCCTCATTTCTGTGTTCTTGGGAAAGAGAGTGCCATTCCTGTTTGTAACATATGCTGGCTTTTTATTAGTTTCCAAGGCTCCATGCTTTCTCTTAGTCTCTTCCCAGCTCCAAGGAGAAAACACACTAGTGGTTTTGACTAGTCTTAGTCAAAGTCAGAAATGGTATGCCCATGTAATACTCTGAAATAATGAACTTGGGTTTGGTTAATCAAAAGATATGCAGTTCATTTCCTTGTCTTAACCCTGATGGCAAGTTCTTTGTGTTCACTTGAGAAGTACACTGGCTGGAAAGATCTGATATGTATTTTCATCATACTTACAAGGGATGTAATATTCCTTTCATAAGGGAGTGGTATTATTAAAACATGAATAGATTGAGTAACCTTGAGATTCTGACTCCCAACACTTCACGCTCTCTTCACCGTTGCCATGGCGATGCTGCTGCAGCACCTTGCAGTGTACAAGTGTTTTTCTCACAAGCGCGGTGCAGTTTTCATTCCAGTGGTTTTGTTTTCTCTCAAACTTTCCACCTGCATGGAGATGACCCAGCTGCTTGTCAAGCCACTGCAGAGAGGGAGAGATAAAAAAGTGATAGAATATATTTGAATGTGGACACAGATCTGTATTGGTGCATATATGCAATACAACATAGAGTGACTTTGCAAGAGAAATAACCACGATTGAGTGAGTGACTATCAACATGACTTCACATGAAGTGTCACCTCTCACTTGGCAATCTGTCTACAGAGATAACACTTGTGCATTGTATATGTGTGCACATAATTTGAAGTTTGATAGGTAGATCTTTATCTACACTTGATGGAGGCTACCAGTGTAACATGTTTATGTTATCGGAACCATTACAGCATTTCATAACATATATTTGAACATTCTCAGAGAGGACTGAGAGGCATTGTGCTCAATTTACTTTGAAACTAGCAAACGATGTTTGCAATTTTTGCTTTACTCCATTGTATCTGCTATTCAACATAACACAAATATTTGTGAATTCAAGGCCATTTTGATAAAGGATGGTCTCATTTTGGGGGCTTTTTCACTGTTGCTAGGCAATCAATCGCAGTCAGCTGGCAGAGCCTGTCACCCCTGATGCTGGCATCATCATCAAAAGTAATTCTTTTGCTGTGGCGTCATATGTGACAAGTGATGTCACTGAAATAGACTCAATAATTAGGAAAGAATCAGGTCAGAGACCAAGAAGAGACACGTGTGTCACAAAAATGTTTTTTTTTTTTTTTTTGGTTAATGCGGTTGTGTAACAGCAACTGAAGATTTTAGATTTAGTGTTTTTCCATGGCTACTGCATTTCACTTATTGCTCAAAAGGCAGTTTCTGGCTTTCATTTCCATCTGTCTTTGGCCATGCTAGCAATATTCAGCAGGAATGGCAACACCTGTCAACAAGCAATAGAGAACAGGTGCTGTTGCACCATAGGAGAGCAGCTGAGTCACTATCCGCTGCCTTACACACACATATATCCAGTGGATTCTTCTTGGAATATGACTCATTTCATTTTATACCACTGTCATGGTACTGATATTTTTTAATACCCTTTTCTTAGTATCACCTTAATATGAAACCTTATAAGCTTTTTGACTTGGACTACATCTTTTACACAGATGATTAAAAAATGTTGTTTTATGTGTTAATCAATAGTATATTGATTCTGACACCTCTGTTTTTTTCATCATTGCAGTGTTTGTGCTGTATTTTTCCAGAAATAACTTGATCATGATTGAAATGTTTTATGTGTGACCTTGAACTTTCTGTAGTGAACTTAAATGTCTTTAAGAGTACACTTTGCATCACATTATTGTTTTCTTATTTGAAGTAGATGTGTGGAAAGCCTAAATATAATTAATGGACTTCATACGTGTTGAAACACTACAGTACAGCAGAAAAACATGTGCAAAGATTCTTTATAAAACAGTATAGACTCACTGAACTTAAGTCTACACTCACCTTATTCCACTCGCTTCTCAGCATTTCTGTATTGGATAACCTCAGGGGCTTATGTGGTCTTGAGCTCAGCAACTTAGGCCTGTGTCTAACCACTCTCTACAGCAGCTCATGCTGTGTCTGTCTCTACTGCAGTTCTAGCTAAGCCTCAACCCTAGGGAGCCTCTCTCCAAGCTATCTGAAAAACAAGGGCGAAGGGAACATTTGGACACAATGTGAACCGCGGATTCTACTAGTTGATATCTACTCTTTGCTGCTCCTTTGCACTTCTGCTTTTCTATTTCGCGTTGCATTATTCATGTCCCGTTCTTAAATTTTCTTCCCCCAAATTCTAGATTCTAGCCTTGGCTTGTTACTTCATGTGTTTGCCATTTCTTTCTCCATGTATCCTCACTTATTTCTTCCAAACTGTCCTTCCATCTTTTTTTTCCCTGCCCTTTAGCTCTGCTTTACACCCCGTCAGCTCTCTCCTCTTCTGTATCCTGCTGTATCCCAGCCAAGCTCCTGCTCCCTACTACGTATCTTTACCCAGGCACCGCTGCCAACAATTAGAACACATTACTGCCAATTGTGCCACCTGCGGCCCCCTGAAAGGCAGAAAAAGAGGAGAGGAGGGGACGGCACTCTGCCAGTTGAGGTGGGGTGGGTGCGTATGTGTTGGGGTTGTGGAGTGCTTTACAGCTTTCTGGATACTGCCACAAAGCACAGTGTTTAATTACCAATAAGCACTGGTTTAATCAGGGGCCTAAATGCTGCCGGATAGACAGACTGCAACTGTCATAGTCTTTGTGGGGGGTTTGGGTATGTAGGAATGGTAAGTGTGTGAGTGCGTGTGTGTCTGTGTGTGTGTGTGTGTGTGAGAGAGAGCAGAGGTTTATGGTTAAGTTGCTTGGTTGTGGAAGAATGAGTAGAGTGCTTTAATAGATGGGGGAGGTGGTAATTGCATGAGGGGTTCATTATTGTTTTGAAAATAATTTGGTGGTTGCAGAAACGAGATAGTGGGGAGAGAAACATTGTCTGTGCGTGTGTGTG